>JBAIZL010000002.1:404031713-404264213 GCA_036971475.1 Prosapia bicincta | reverse complement strand
TATTAAGTTATAAGTAAATACGGTAGAGTTAAGTGTCTTCACAACATTTAACAAACCATATTAAGTTATAAGTAAATACGGTAGAATTAAATGTCTTCACAACATTTAACAAACCATAATAAGTTATAAGTAAATACGGTAGAGTTAAATGTCTTCACAACATTTAACAAACCATATTAAGTTATAAGTAAATACGGTAGAGTTAAGTGTCTTCACAACATTTAACAAACCATATTAAGTTATAAGTAAATACGGTAGAGTTAAATGTCTTCACAATATTTAACAAACCATATTAAGTTATAAGTAAATACGGTAGAGTTAAGTGTCTTCACAACATTTAACAAACCATATTAAGTTATAAGTAAATACGGTAGAGTTAAATGTCTTCACAACATTTAACAAACCATATTAAGTTATAAGTAAATACGGTAGAGTTAAATGTCTTCACAACAGGGTTGTAGGCTGGATTTTTCTAAGACCCCGATCCGCCACATTTAGACCAGGGTACGGAAAGTTTAGAACAAAGAGTTCTTAACCGATGCGATGCTTATTTAACCGGGGCATTTACACAAAACTAAAACAGGCACTTTAGATCTCAACTCAAATAAGCATTATCTTCGGGGAAGGTTTATTCAAATAAAACCAGGGGAAATGGGTTTGTGTAGCCCGCATTCTTCTATCTCTCGCTCCATAATTGCGGGAGCATTTTCCTTGCCTTTTAAAATATTGTGCATATAAATAGGGGTCTGAATGGTATCAAACTTGAAAATACCGTATCTATTCCTCACAGGGTCACAAAAAACTTTCAACCCCAAACAATTACTAAATATTATAGACAAATATAACCTACTAGAAAAGTACTACTACTATACTAGTACAATATACAAACCTACTATACAACCTACTAATATAGTACAGTAGCTTGGACGTTAGATATACGTCGCTTTAAACATCTTGTTTATACTTTCAGGGCTCCAGAGTGGCGATAAAGAAAGTAATCAAGAAAAAGGTTGACATAAACAAAAGGTTACTCTGGGAAATCAAGCAGGTATTTATATTTTATCTATTTTTAATAAAATCTCCAGTAAAAATAATCTACATAGAGATAATTAAATACAGTACGCGCCAAAATAAACAGTACTGAGACTGAATCAGCTGTAGTTGCCTTTTAGATCAGCTGTGCCAACTTTTGACAGTTGCCGCGTATTCGTGATGACGTATTACATTTGAGGTTAGTTTTTGTTGACACGGTGCTAACTACTGCAGAGAAAACTTTAACGCTGAGCATTATTTTCGCTCATTTCGAATAGGACGTGCGGATAAGCCAAGTTTGTCACACAGTGCATTACGTTTTCAGGAACAATTTCACAAAAAACCCTGATGCCAACGTCTGGGGAATGATGAAGGAGATTTACCGTGATGACCCACCAACGACCATCGTCCAGCTACAGGAAAAGATAACCGTATATATAACGAGAATGGAACAACCCCTCTTCTCCAAAATGATGCAAACGCTTCAAGAACGCTACCAGTGTGTTTTTACTTGTATGTGTTTGTAAAAATAAGTACATAACATCTTACAACGGTTTCAGTATCGTTTATTTTGGCGCATACGGTATATTCAAGTCATCAAGTATAAGGTGGCTAGCCAATACTATTTATAAAATTTGCAATTATTGTGATATTTAAAATCTTATTAATCACTTAAAGAATAGTTTATGACTATCCGAACTTTAAATTTAGTAAATGTGTAAAAACTTACTGAGACAGAACGTTTTCGATCGCTATGTGGCTATCTTCATCTGTGCCTTCTGCTTGGAGATGTTGGGTCAAGCGGTGAAGGTGACAACACCAACAACAAAGATAAACTACAAGCACCAAGCGTATACAAACTGAACTGCGACGAATGTAACAAATTCTACATTGAATAAACAGGTCGCAGCTTTAAACAAAGAGTCGAGGAACACAAACTGAACACCAACTCAACATTTTACAATCATATAAAAGAAACTAGACACAAATACACAGACATTTACCATAACCTATAAATCCTACACATCAACAAAAAAGGCCCACATCTCAACACACTAGAACAATATGAAATTTACAGACACACAAAGTACAAACATACTAAACGAACAAACACAATACAAATCACACATACTATTTGATACTATCGAAAACCAACCTTTAAAACCGTCACCGCTTGACCCAACATCTCCAAGCAGAAGACACTGATGAAGATCTGCACATAGCGATCGAAAACGTTCTGTCTCAGTAAGTTTTTACAAATTTACTAAATTTAAAGTTCGGATAGTCATAAACTATTCTTTAAGTGATTAATAAGAATCACCGAACGTAATGGACTACAAATTTCAAGAATTTAAAATCTTTTGCTACTATTTTCACTATTCTGTTTAGCTATTTTTTTAATATTATTTTCTAAGCCTCCTAAACTATTTAGAAATAAACTTGCCTGGCTTATAACGTAAAGCACAGATTGGTATAAAACAGATGTCCGTAGATTTGGAAAGTTCTGACACGGCCCACAATGGGTAATCCTATTAGAGGGAGCTCCTTATGCTTTGGGGGCTTAACAGTTTGTTGAAGGCTTATTGGTTTCTGAGTCGGAATGTTGGCAACGACAGGATTTGTCGTTATATCCACTCGGGGTGCCCAAGTTGGTTCCAGTGAATCGATAGAAGGTTTATTACTACTTTCTGCTATTGTTTTAGTTAAATACAATAAATAAAAACGCAATAACAGCAACAACATTAATTTATTCACGTTAAATCAACGCCTGATGTACATTTAAGCTACAAGATACTGGATTTATCTTGAGTACTTCTGAAGATGGTCAGCTTGTAACCGAAATGTCCATCAGTTGTTGATTTATAATTATTAAATAATTGTATAGGTTTTATTGTCTTTTTTATTATTTATAGTTAATTCATACTCTACAGTTGTCCTAAACAGAAAGTAACTATTGCATCATTAATAATTTATTTGTATTGTTCCAAAAACAAATAAAATCACATTTTAAGTTCTATAACAATAACAGTTCTTTTAATAACGGTTCTGTTTTGATCGCAGCTACCTAGAACTGACTGGATTAGTATAACTTTGTTTGAAAGAGTTACATGAGCTTATCGATTATTTTGCCCAGCTTATTTAAATTTTCCCCGTTTCCCTGCTTTGATTTAATTTGTCCACTTTTGTACAGTTTATGCTCTTTCACTTCGTTCAACTCCCCTCCTATTCGTTCCCTCCATTTCTTATTGTTTTATCTCGTAATGTCGTCTCGGTTATGTTCACCTCCTTTTTCCTAATCCTAGAACCCTTCAGTCTCTACCATGTGTATACATGATCAGTCTCTTACTACTCTCGACCACCTCTTACTTGTCGTCTGTATTTTCGTTTCTTGGCTACGTGGTTACAGACCAAGATTCGCTTTCATTGCTGTAACACAGACCCACAGTTCCACTCTGGCTTCTATGCATACCTGCGTACATTGTTCTCTATTGTCGGCTTCCTTCGGCCCTACATCGCAGCACAAGCTGTTAACCTGCCCCGTTATACTACCATTCAATACATATTATTTTCATTTTATTTTATTTTAAAAAGTACAATAAGTTTAAACCGTATTCTTGACGCAAAGCTGTAAACAGAAACTTTCTTTATGGGACTTTTTCTTTTCGATGAAAACTACTTCGTTGTCGTCACACAGATGTGCTGTGACATTTATTACACTCGTATGTTTTATTGTGAGCAGGACTTTTAAATCCAAGCTAACAACTTGTCTAACTATTAGTTCAAGGAAATTTATTAAAACATCTGACCAAGACGTTTTCGATCGCACCAAGCGATCTTCATCTGTCAACAATACGAAATTTACAATCACTTCAAAAACACGTAATAAAAATGCTATTGAAAGAACAAACCCAATATAAACCTCATGCACTCAAGGACTACGTCACAGCGTAGCAGGACAACACCCCTTCCCTCCGGTTATGCGCTGGTCTGCTTCAGACAATCCGCCCTCCACAATTTCCCCATATTTACAGAACCAGGTAATCCTTGCGATTTTCCCCTAACCCTAATTAGCTCCATTACCTTACCATGTCTCTTCCTCACAAGAGGTCGCAACAGGGGTACTTACAGTACTTAATACTGCTCACATGATGACGTAATACCCCAGCTTCGTCCTGCACGACCCCGTCTTAATCCTATTCTTCTAACTTCCTATACTGACGGTTATTCCTTAGCCTTAGGCCACATTATAGAACACTAGTCTTTAATCCTGCTTACATGATGACGTAATACCCCAGCTTCGTCCTGCACGACCCCGTCTTAATCCTATTCTTCTAACTTCCTATACTGACGGTTATTCCTTAGCCTTAGGCCACATTATAGAACACTAGTCTTTAATCCTGCTTACATGATGACGTAATACCCCAGCTTCGTCCTGCACGGCCCCGTCTTAATCCTATTCTTCTAACTTCCTATACTGGCGGTTATTCCTTAGCCTTAGGCCCCATTATAGAACACTAGTCTTTAATCCTGCTTACATGATGACGTAATACCCCAGCTTCGTCCTGCACGGCCCCGTCTTAATCCTATTCTTCTAACTTCCTATACTGACGGTTATTCCTTAGCCTTAGGCCACATTATAGAACACTAGTCTTTAATCCTGCTTACATGATGACGTAATACCCCAGCTTCGTCCTGCACGGCCCCGTCTTAATCCTATTCTTCTAACTTCCTATACTGACGGTTATTCCTTAGCCTTAGGCCACATTATAGAACACTAGTCTTTAATCCTGCGTCTGGTACTTAACAACGGACCCAAGTGGACATTGTTTAAGACCGTTATGTACGGTAGAACACGTTTTCAGAACGTTTTCTTACAAACGATATTTTTTAAAGTCAATTCCTATTTAGGCCAACAAAGAACATTTTTTTAGTTACTTTTTATTAAATAAATACAATTTATATAAATAAAATAGCAAAACCTATGCGTAAAAACTGCTGTTCTACCATATAACCTGTAACATTAAATCAGCTGTTTTATGAAATCATATGTTCTCTTATTTTAACCCAAATGTGACGAAATAACTATATTGCATACCTTGCCCCTTTTGTGAATAGTCTTTCTGCTATATAAAATTAAAATTATTTCATTTTAAATTTATTGAATGAATTAGTATTGAAGAAACTGTATTTACATCAAGTGTCATCCAGTATAAGTTTTAAAAAACTGAATTTAAACTTGAATCAATGAATAAAATGTATTTTATTAACGATTGAAAATCTGAACAAGATTTACATAAGGAGACTGTGGACTAATAGAAGGAATTGAAAAACCGTTTCATAAATTCATTAATAACAAATTTACCTTTTACACAGAAGGATAAATAAAGGGTAGACATTACCATATGACCCCGAAAGAGAGTAAGTAACTCGGGAACGGGACCGTGCTCGAGTGGTGGATAACACCTCCCCCATACCCTGTATCAATGGGGTTTACTACCCCAACAATATTCAGTCCTTTCCTATTCTAAGAAGGTCACATTATAGTTTTTAAACAAATTAACCACATTCTTGAACACCTCTCTTTAAAACTGTCTCTGCCGCTCAACAACGCTCCCAAGCGGCCAATCTAGGTACTGAATAACATCAAGTATTAAATGAGCTGCCTTGTGAGTTTAGGTTATAAACTAATAAATAACTGCCCAACAAAAAATATACTTTATTGTCAAACCCGATTCAATGACTTATGTTATCATCAGCAGTGTCACTAATATTTGTAGTAATATCACTAATGATGATGGCATAAGTTACTGAAACGCGAATGACAATAAAGTATACTGTTTTATGAGTTCGTGTGCAGTTATTTATTTATTTACTGTTTGAGTGCGTTATATTTGGCCAAAAGGTTAAGTTTTAATAAGTTCACTTTATTTATAAGTTCGCTGGGTCGCTACCTTTTAACCTTACCTTTTCATAGCTTTATTTATTCTTAAAGGGAATGGGATTTCCACTTACGTACAATAGAAACGTTGCGGTGTGGGCGTCACGCAAAACCCTCGCCTTAGCGACAGTTCTTTGTGTTACGCAAGGTTATATCGTGTGTTATTGCTACGTTTTGGCTTCCCTTTCGATCAGCGGCAAGCTTTGCCTAACTCGCAAACATAAACAGCGCCCTCTATTAAACTTCCAACAACCCCGCGTCCTAATTACTCCCTTAACAAGTAACGCTACACCCCCGCCATTGCACTCACTCCTTTCTTAATGAAAACTTCTAATATTACGTTCAATCTATCTTCCATTACTTTGTTCGTCGATAACTCGAACTGTATTAGTTAAACGTTCTTAATATATCGGTGCATTATATTATACAACATACGTATGATGTTGTAAGACCACGGACAATAGAAGGCATTCGTACAATTTGGCAATCGGTTAGTCTACCTAAATTTTTTTTATACTGAGACTTAGGCTGACGCGAACAATTTGTAGCTATATTTTAAAACAACAATGTATTAAAATAACAAAGTGTAGTCATCGTGTATTAAATACCATTATTACGGTACTCAATGTAGGTTTTAACTTATATTTCTGTTTTTTTATGTATTTTAAAACAATTTTTACCAAATCAGAATCCATTTTTAAGTAACTAATGCAAAACGACAAAAATATATTTACATTATAACATTATGTTTGCTTTAGGAAAGCAACTAAAACTAGTTAGAATTCGTCCAACTCTATTGTCTAGTACACATTAGAAACCAAACGAACGCATGCGGCCAAATGGATGCGCCCGAATCTGTGCAGCATTCGTTGCTTGCTGTCCACATTGCAACGAAGGAATGGGTTTTTAGTTGTTCTTTAGCGAACATATCGGTGAAATAAACTCCAGCGTTTGGAAAGGAAACATAAAGAAGAATAGAAGAGTTCGGGCAGAGTGACCTACAGAAGAAAGAGAAAAAAATCGCTCCTAGAAAGAAGAAGAGAAGGGATTTCAGCTCAGGGCACCGTGGGGTCGCCACTCCCATCTCACAAGACGTGAGCCCCTGCGGGAAGAATTTAGGAACGCCAATTTCTCTCTCTCTCTCTCTCTCTCTCTCTCTCTCTCTCTCTCTCTCTCTCTCTCTCTCTCTCTCTCCGTCACCGCGAGGACACTCTTAACCCTACTAGACATGGAACAAGGGAACATATCGGTGGAATAGACTCCAGCCCTTGGGAAGGAAACATAAAGAAGAATAGAAGAGTTCGGTCAGAGTAGCGTACAGAAGAAAGAGAAGGAAATCGCCCCTAGAAAGAAGAAAGAGGAGCGACTTCAGCTCAGGGCACCGTGGGGTCGCCACTCCCATCTCACAAGATGTGAGCCCCTGCGGGAAGAATTTAGGAACGCCAATCTCTCTCTCTCTCTCTCTCTCTCTCTCTCTCTCTCTCTCTCAATCACCGCGAGGACACTCTTAACCCTACTAGACATGGAACGAGGGAATATATCGGTGGAATAGACTTCAGCGCTTGGGAAGGAAACAAAAAGAAGATTAGAAGAGTTCGGTCAGAGTAGCGTACAGAAGAAAGAGAAGGAAATCGGCTCTGGAAGGAAGAAAGAGGAGCGATTCAACCTCAGGGCACCGTGGGGTCGCCACTCCCATCTCACAAGACGTGAGCCCCTGCGGGTACGCAACACAACAGCGAAGAACTCACAAACGTTCTTTTTTTCATACACACTGTAACTGTAGCCGAACACGTGCTCTCAACATCTTCTTTGATCTACCGCCTTCCGAGCGAACCCTACCGAAGGCAAACGAATGCCTTTGAAAATATTCGTGTGCATCTGATCTAGCGTACATCTGAGCGAACCCACGCGTTCCGTCTCGTACGGTCGCATGTGTGTAAGCGCCTTAACGTGCCTTCCTTCTCCTTTATCCTGCCAAGGGGGGACGCCTATACACCTCCTAATGACCTGGGTGGTGGACCTGCTTCAATAAGGCGAGCCTTCACACGAGAGGCGTAGCCATCCAACATACACTAAATCAAACGATTTTATCTTAATCCTCTATATTATTATATTCTTTTCTTTTTCCTCTACACATATTTTTCCTTGAAATTCTGTATTCGGTCGTTCCTAGAAAAATATACTCCTAAATCTTTATAGTTGGTGAAAACGTTATGCTTTGTAAATATTTACAAATTTCTTGACCATTGTGTCGTTCCTAGAAAAATATACTCCTAAATCTTTATAGTTGGTGAAAACGTTATGCTTTGTAAATATTTACAAATTTCTTGACCATTGTGTCGTTCCTAGAAAAATATACTCCTAAATCTTTATAGTTGGTGAAAACGTTATGCTTTGTAAATATTTACAAATTTCTTGACCATTGTGTCGTTCCTAGAAAAATATACTCCTAAATCTTTATAGTTGGTGAAAACGTTATGCTTTGTAAATATTTACAAATTTCTTGACCATTGTGTCGTTCCTAGAAAAATATACTCCTAAATCTTTATAGTTGGTGAAAACGTTATGCTTTGTAAATATTTACAAATTTCTTGACCATTGTGTCGTTCCTAGAAAAATATACTCCTAAATCTTTATAGTTGGTGAAAACGTTATGCTTTGTAAATATTTACAAATTTCTTGACCATTGTGTCGTTCCTAGAAAAATATACTCCTAAATCTTTATAGTTGGTGAAAACGTTATGCTTTGTAAATATTTACAAATTTCTTGACCATTGTGTCGTTCCTAGAAAAATATACTCCTAAATCTTTATAGTTGGTGAAAACGTTATGCTTTGTAAATATTTACAAATTTCTTGACCATTGTGTCGTTCCTAGAAAAATATACTCCTAAATCTTTATAGTTGGTGAAAACGTTATGCTTTGTAAATATTTACAAATTTCTTGAGCATTGTGAGCTAATTTTATCTAAATAAATAAAAACCCAATAAACTTGACTTCTGAAGATGACTATAATGTAATCGAAATGTACAAAAAGTAATAGTAGTAAAATAAAATGTGTTTGTACTGAGGGTTTTTATTTATTTACTTGAAACCATAGTTACAAATTTGACACCTCATGCATTGTGTTGGTACATGATTGTAATGCACTTCTGTGATAGGTTAGAGACGTGACGCACGAGAACACGGTCAGGTTTGTTGGGGCTTGCATCGACTGCCCGAACGTCCTCATTTTGACCGAATACTGCCCCAAAGGAAGTCTCAAAGACGTCTTAGAAAACGAGGCCATACAGCTGGACTGGAACTTTCGGATGTCTCTCATTCATGATATAGTAAAGGTAGTTAGTGTGTATATAATGTTTAGAGTATGGAAATAGTCTGTAGGCCTACATGAAAGTGGCAATTTGCGAACTATCTTATCGAAAGTGTTTTACTTAATCACCGGATGTTCACTTTGATACCAGCTACGGTACGTACTGGCCATTGTTTTAGGTTAAAACACTTGCATTTTAATAATAAACAATTTTACATAAAAGAATGATTATGTTTGACATTTTTAATTTCTAGTTCTTTAAATTAAGGTTGTTCCAAAAAAATACCGGGAATTTAAACGAGCGATAGTGAAAGACTGTTCAACATCTCTAAACTATTTAAACATCAATCTGAAGCTGAAATCAGTAGGTTTTGTTTAGGGCTACAGTGTTTGCCAGTTTCAAGCTCAATGAGATTGATGACAATCCCAATCATCTTCAAGGAGTGCTGTTCCCAGACGAAGCTACATTCCACACAAATGGTGTTAATCGTTACAATCGTCGGATATGGAGTAAATAGCAATATAGCGTTGTGCAGTAACATGTGGGTTAATGCATGACCAATTGATAGGCCTTTTCATTTTCGACGAAAAACAATAAATAGCATATTAATGTTTATTTAAAAACTCGAATTAAGTATTATATAAATAAGAAAACTGTTGATAATCAAGTCAAAGAAGTTTACTTAATTAGTGCAAAGTTTCGGCAACTAGTTCGTTCCCCTTATCAAGCTTGTGCTAAAAGACAAAGTTCTTGCGTTTAACTTTTAAATGAGTAATGTGAGGAAGCGAAACATCAAACCCCTACACTTCCCTAAGAACTTACTTTTAGCCTACTAACTTTCCTTTCAGCATTACAGTCATCTTTGACTCGATTTTCAACCATTTTGTCATTTACCCAACAAATAACATACTTTATCTAGATGTGCTTTTCATTTCCTTAAATCAAAGACATTGAAGAATATAATAGAGTACGAACAAACTTGGGTGTCCTTCTACCAGCCACCCTTTGGTTTGACGAGGATAGCCAGGTAGTTAATCCATTTTAGGACTTACTACCAGTCTGCCCCCATTCTCTCCCTCACTCTCTAAAAAAGGGGAAGTGAGATAAAGAGACGGAAAAACCTAACCTAACCCATTGCTATTATCTATGGTAAACCCTCAAGAAATGAAAATAATGTAAAGTAAACTGTGAAATATTAGATGTAAACACACTACACCAAACAGCACGAACAAAAACTTACAGCTTATTTACATAAATTAACACATGACTTTACTATTTTAATATCTGGCACACAAAGTATTTACTTTTAAAAAGGTTCTTAGGAGGGTCTATGAAAAAGATATATATATATATATATATATATATATATATATATATATATATATATATATATATATATTTGCACAAGGTTTCACATTGAGGTGATCATTTTAAGTATATGGACTGGTTGTTTGTAGTGTTATTTACGTGCATGGCTAAATTAAGCTTTACTGGTATTCCATTTAATTAAACGTGTATTAGTTTCAACTAATTTGTATGTAAAGTAAAGCAAAGTAGTATAAACTAAAGTATTTAAAATTGTACAACTAACAAATAACAAATGAGGTGACTAAAATAATGTAAGTTATTAGCGTTACATCAGGCATTTCATCCGGTCATGCAAGACAATAGTATTTTAAGAATGGTTTAGTCATGGGTCGTTTACAACCACACTTGTGCGAAGTTTATACGAGTCAGAGCTTTCTCTTCTTCTCTCGCAACCCCCTCCCCCACATCCACTGTAACCTCCACAATCTACCTACGGCTGGCATATTGTCCGGCCCCTGCTTCTTGACAGGGGTCATAAGCCGCCGCTGGCAGACTGTCCGTTTCCCAAAAAACTTAGTTCTTTTCTCTTTAATTTGGCATTTAAATATTTTAGTTGTCTTGGGCATTCTTTCAGTAGCTCTCGTTCAATTCTCGGCATTGTTTTTGGAACACCCTTTACTATTTAGCAATAGTTTAGAAACTGTTGTAGAAAATATCTTTGATGTAACCAAAAGCTTTAAAGACAAAGAAGCTTTAGAGTAGCTTGGTAAGGAACTTAAGTACCAAGGACAGTCACAAATGAGCCCTGGAAAGCTCGTGGCTCTAAATTGTGTAGTCTTGAGTAACTGTACATTTCTAAGCGTCAACTGCTTTTGTTCCAGGGAATGTCCTTCTTGCACAGCTGTGAGGTCGCCGTTCACGGGAAACTAAGAAGCTGCAACTGCCTCATAGACGGGAGGTTTGTCCTGAAGATATCCGACTTCGGCCTCCAAACCCTGACAACGCCTTCGGAACTGATAAAGGACAACGCTTACTACACCAGTACGTATACAAAAGCAAAACAATCTATCAAATATATTGGTTACTTCCAGTAATTTTTGGTTTACAAACTACAAATTATTCATTAAAAGTACTCGTTAATACAGAAATTTCATTGAATCAATAAAAAAATTATTTATAAATAAATATGATTATTTTAATAGCAAATATATTATTACTATTATATAATTATAAAAATAAAAATATAACTGTAATTATTATTACTAATAAATAATAATTACATACAATATCTTGAATAAATTATTTTAAATTTTTCTTTAAATTCTATAATTTTAATAAATCAATACGAACTCTGATTTAAAGTTTGGAAAAAATATTAATAGCAACAAATGGAAAAATAATAATTGTATGAAACATAAAGAAACGATTATAGTACATTGAGAACATAAATGAAGCAGTGCTTTTACTCTCATAATAATATCGTTTAATTATGTGTTAGTATTACGAGACAGTCACACAAGAAAACATACTGACTATAATAGGAAATACACGCTTACTAAACGTACGCACGCACACACACAACAGATTCTTATGATAAAAGCGTTCACTTACGTTCACCTTGTAAGTTGATTGCGGCTGTTTATGGTAGCGGAAATCTGAACCAGCCCAAGATAAGAGACATTAATGCCATTAGCAAACCTGCATTGCAGCTTAATGTGTACATTATTTAATTTCCGTTTCTGTTAGTAAATATTTATAAAATTAGATCATTAAAACAAGACATATAAACTATACAATTTCAAAAAGTCAATTCCTATGTTAAAAAAAATTACTTTATTTATTTTTTATTAAAAAATCATAATTAATATAAACAAAGTAACATAACCTATGCTTAAAATAGCTGTTCTACCACATAACCTATCCATAAACTTAGCTGTTTTATGTTATCACTTATTTTATGCCAAATGGGACTAAATAACTATATTGCATCCCTTGCCCCTTATATGAAAAGATTTTCTCCCATATAAAACTAAAATTGATTAATTTTAAGTTTATTTAATAAATTAGTATTTGAAAAACTGTATACTATTAACATCAAGTGTTATTTACTACAAGTTTAAACAAATGTATTTGAGCATTAGTGGATGAATAAAAAGTATTTCATTAACGATTGAAAATTTGAACAAGATATAGGATTATATAAGGAGAGAGTGAACTAATAAAATTAATTGATGAAAGGAATTTCATAAACAATGACGCGAAAGTAATTTAATTTTGTCTTAAAAACGCAATTTTTCATCAAGTATTTTATTTTGAGTAATTTCACAATAAGCAAATTTTTAAACCTATATTTAAAATCACTTTTCAATTTTTTTCAAATTATTATTTTATGTTGCTTTTAAAAGATCCAATTTGGAATAGTTGTATTTCTTTATATTGTTAAAAACCATTAAACTTTTTAATAAAAGCATTTGATTCCGACAAAGTGATTTAATACAAATATATTCACATTGTAAGGTTTCTCTGCCGACATCTAATATAGGAGGAAATAAATGTTTTATAGAGGTGACAATTATATGGCTTAATAAATGGACTTTTCTAGTGAGGGATTTTAACTAGAGGCTTTTAAAATAAGAAAACAACCATTTAAAGGACGCGTAAAACAACTTTGTAGTGATATAAACGCGTTTCGATGGCAAAGTCATCATCATCGGTTAGTGTTGCTACTACAAACTTTAACTCACAACTAAGTGTTGTGTACATTTTAAAATTTAGAGTATTGTTTGTAACGGCATTTATATTAACAGCGTGAATGTTATTTGACCAATGTACTTTGCTTTAGAGTTGCTGTGGATCGCGCCGGAGTTGCTGTCGGAAACGTCAGTACCGGGGAATCCTGCCACACAGAAGGGAGACGTTTACAGCTTCTCCATAATCCTGGAGGAAATCGTCGTACGCGGCGGTCCTTACGAGGTAGCAAGGCAGACGATGTCTACTCAAGGCAAGCCACAGTCTCTTGTTTTTATATTTTCTTTATGAGTTTTCACTTATATTTAACACCGTTCACTTGTACACTTTGAGCTCCAACACTTTTGTTTATATAGGATTTTACTGGTTTTCACTTATATTTCACACCGTTCACTTGTACACTTTGAGCTCCAACACTATTGTTTATATAGGATTTTACTGGTTTTCACTTATATTTCACACCGTTCACTTGTACACTTTGAGCTCCAACACTTTTGTTTATATAGGATTTTACTGGTTTTCACTTATATTTCACACCGTTCACTTGTACACTTTGAGCTCCAACACTTTTGTTTATATAGGATTTTACTGGTTTTCACTTATATTTCACACCGTTCACTTGTACACTTTGAGCTCCAACACTTTTGTTTATATAGGATTTTACTGGTTTTCACTTATATTTCACACCGTTCACTTGTACACTTTGAGCTCCAACACTTTTGTTTATATAGGATTTTACTGGTTTTCACTTATATTTCACACCGTTCACTTGTACACTTTGAGCTCCAACACTTTTGTTTATATAGGATTTTACTGGTTTTCACTTATATTTCACACCGTTCACTTGTACACTTTGAGCTCCAACACTTTTGTTTATATAGGATTTTACTGGTTTTCACTTATATTTCACACCGTTCACTTGTACACTTTGAGCTCCAACACTTTTGTTTATATAGGATTTTACTGGTTTTCACTTATATTTCACACCGTTCACTTGTACACTTTGAGCTCCAACACTTTTGTTTATATAGGATTTTACTGGTTTTCACTTATATTTCACACCGTTTACTTGTACACTTTGAGCTCCAACACTTTTGTTTATATAGGACTTTACTGGTTTTCACTTATATTTCACACCGTTCACTTGTACACTTTGAGCTCCAACACTTTTGTTTATATAGGATTTACTGGTTTTCACTTATATTTCACACCGTTCACTTGTACACTTTGAGCTCCAACACTTTTGTTTATATAGGATTTACTGGTTTTCACTTATATTTCACACCGTTCACTTGTACACTTTGAGCTCCAACACTTTTGTTTATATAGGATTTACTGGTTTTCACTTATATTTCACACCGTTCACTTGTACACTTTGAGCTCCAACACTTTTGTTTATATAGGATTTTACTGGTTTTCACTTATATTTCACACCGTTCACTTGTACACTTTGAGCTCCAACACTATTGTTTATATAGGATTTTACTGGTTTTCACTTATATTTCACACCGTTCACTTGTACACTTTGAGCTCCAACACTTTTGTTTATATAGGATTTACTGGTTTTCACTTATATTTCACACCGTTCACTTGTACACTTTGAGCTCCAACACTTTTGTTTATATAGGATTTTACTGGTTTTCACTTATATTTCACACCGTTCACTTGTACACTTTGAGCTCCAACACTTTTGTTTATATAGGATTTTACTGGTTTTCACTTATATTTCACACCGTTCACTTGTACACTTTGAGCTCCAACACTTTTGTTTATATAGGATTTTACTGGTTTTCACTTATATTTCACACCGTTCACTTGTACACTTTGAGCTCCAACACTTTTGTTTATATAGGATTTTACTGGTTTTCACTTATATTTCACACCGTTCACTTGTACACTTTGAGCTCCAACACTTTTGTTTATATAGGATTTTACTGGTTTTCACTTATATTTCACACCGTTCACTTGTACACTTTGAGCTCCAACACTTTTGTTTATATAGGATTTTACTGGTTTTCACTTATATTTCACACCGTTTACTTGTACACTTTGAGCTCCAACACTTTTGTTTATATAGGACTTTACTGGTTTTCACTTATATTTCACACCGTTCACTTGTACACTTTGAGCTCCAACACTTTTGTTTATATAGGATTTACTGGTTTTCACTTATATTTCACACCGTTCACTTGTACACTTTGAGCTCCAACACTTTTGTTTATATAGGATTTACTGGTTTTCACTTATATTTCACACCGTTCACTTGTACACTTTGAGCTCCAACACTTTTGTTTATATAGGATTTACTGGTTTTCACTTATATTTCACACCGTTCACTTGTACACTTTGAGCTCCAACACTTTTGTTTATATAGGATTTTACTGGTTTTCACTTATATTTCACACCGTTCACTTGTACACTTTGAGCTCCAACACTATTGTTTATATAGGATTTTACTGGTTTTCACTTATATTTCACACCGTTCACTTGTACACTTTGAGCTCCAACACTTTTGTTTATATAGGATTTACTGGTTTTCACTTATATTTCACACCGTTCACTTGTACACTTTGAGCTCCAACACTTTTGTTTATATAGGATTTACTGGTTTTCACTTATATTTCACACCGTTCACTTGTACACTTTGAGCTCCAACACTTTTGTTTATATAGGATTTACTGGTTTTCACTTATATTTCACACCGTTCACTTGTACACTTTGAGCTCCAACACTTTTGTTTATATAGGATTTTACTGGTTTTCACTTATATTTCACACCGTTCACTTGTACACTTTGAGCTCCAACACTATTGTTTATATAGGATTTTACTGGTTTTCACTTATATTTCACACCGTTCACTTGTACACTTTGAGCTCCAACACTTTTGTTTATATAGGATTTTACTGGTTTTCACTTATATTTCACACCGTTCACTTGTACACTTTGAGCTCCAACACTTTTGTTTATATAGGATTTTACTGGTTTTCACTTATATTTCACACCGTTCACTTGTACACTTTGAGCTCCAACACTTTTGTTTATATAGGATTTTACTGGTTTTCACTTATATTTCACACCGTTCACTTGTACACTTTGAGCTCCAACACTTTTGTTTATATAGGATTTTACTGGTTTTCACTTATATTTCACACCGTTCACTTGTACACTTTGAGCTCCAACACTTTTGTTTATATAGGATTTTACTGGTTTTCACTTATATTTCACACCGTTCACTTGTACACTTTGAGCTCCAACACTTTTGTTTATATAGGATTTTACTGGTTTTCACTTATATTTCACACCGTTCACTTGTACACTTTGAGCTCCAACACTTTTGTTTATATAGGATTTTACTGGTTTTCACTTATATTTCACACCGTTCACTTGTACACTTTGAGCTCCAACACTTTTGTTTATATAGGATTTTACTGGTTTTCACTTATATTTCACACCGTTCACTTGTACACTTTGAGCTCCAACACTTTTGTTTATATAGGATTTTACTGGTTTTCACTTATATTTCACACCGTTCACTTGTACACTTTGAGCTCCAACACTTTTGTTTATATAGGATTTTACTGGTTTTCACTTATATTTCACACCGTTCACTTGTACACTTTGAGCTCCAACACTTTTCTTTATATAGGATTTTACGTCATTATTAGTAACAGACATTTCATTTGGTCTGTTATTAACTACTTGCTATTAATATCTGTAGAACGATATTTCACTTGGTAAAATAAATGTTTTGTTTCATTTCAGTGGCGTACATTAGGATAATGTACGTTTCTGGTTTATGTGGTTACCTGAACCGAATGTCTTTCGCTAAGACCTACTTGAACTGGCTTATATCACATCTAAGGTCATTCAACCCTTAAGTCGTGTGCAACGATGTCGGCAACATCTTACTATGGCGAATAAATATATAATCATTGGACATAATTTTGTTATATTAATATAAAATGTCTATAAACAAAACTCATCACCTCAAGTTTATTAACACAATTTTGTCAATAAAAAATTTAAATTATTTGAGTTACTGTTTATCTTTATTGTTTAATGTTAACTAGAAATAAATGTTGAATTAAAATTTCGGCTGAACTTTGCCTTTAGGAATCTCAAGTCTCGGCGTTAGTCTTCAGCAACAAAGAGGACTGGACCTTTTGATCTTAGCCAATCTAATTTGCAGTCCTTCATCCTTGAATAATTGCCATCCTTAGCGTGAAAACTCATCACAAGACTCGTTATTTTTGTAATTCATTTTACTAAACCAATGGCGTCATCCAGATATCTCTCGGAGAATGATAAAATTAACAAATAATGCTTTTATAAAGTAACTACAATGTGGCTGACATTTATATGTATTGCTCTATATTCTTATTATCAGTTATAAAACTTATTAAATTATTTTATAAATAAATAAAATTATCATTAGGCTATATTTATTGTCCTAAACAATACAAAACAATGTAACTATGTGAGTACTATAGAACTTCCCTGCTCACGCGTTTCAATCAATGTTTCATTGACGGACTCGACCCGCTACTCATTGTGCAGATTAGGTTAGGTTAGGCTACTCATTGTGTAGAATAGGTTAGGTTAGACTACTCGATGTGTAGATTAGGTTAGGTTAGGCTACTCATTGTGTAGATTAGGTTAGGTTAGACTACTCGATGTGTAGATTAGGTTAGGTTAGGCTACTCATTGTGTAGATTAGGTTAGGTTAGGCTACTCAATGTGCAGATTAGGTTAGGGTAGGCGACTCAATGTGTAGATTAGGTTAGGTTAGGCTACTCAATGTGCAGATTAGGTTAGGTTAGGCTACTCGATGTGCAGATTAGGTTAGGTTAGGCGACTCAATGTGCAGATTAGGTTAGGCTAGGCTACTCAATGTGCAGATTAGGTTAGGTTAGGCTACTCAATGTGTAGATTAGGTTAGGTTAGGCTACTCATTGTGTAGATTAGGTTAGGTTAGGCTACTCAATGTGCAGATTAGGTTAGGATAGGCTACTCAATGTGTAGATTAGGTTAGGTTAGGCTACTCAATGTGTAGATTAGGTTAGGTTAGGCTACTCGATGTGCAGATTAGGTAAGGTTAGGCGACTCGATATGTAGATTAGGTTAGGTTAGGCTACTCAATGTGTAGATTAGGTTAGGTTAGGCTACTCAATGTGTAGATTAGGTTAGGTTAGGCTACTCGATGTGCAGATTAGGTAAGGTTAGGCGACTCAATGTGTAGATTAGGTTAGGTTAGGCGACTCGATATGTAGATTAGGTTAGGTTAGGCTATTCGATGTGCAGATTAGGTTAGGTTTGGCGACTCAATATGTCGATTAGGTTAGGTTAGGCTACTCATTGTGTAGATTAGGTTAGGTTAGGCTACTCGATGTGCAGATTAGGTAAGGTTAGGCGACTCAATGTGTAGATTAGGTTAGGTTAGGCGACTCGATGTGTAGATTAGGTTAGGTTAGGCTACTCGATGTGCAGATTAGGTTAGGTTTGGCGACTCAATGTGTCGATTAGGTTAGGTTAGGCTACTCATTGTGTAGATTAGGTTAGGTTAGGCGACTCGATGTGCAGATTAGGTTAGGTTAGGCTACTCAATGTGTAGATTAGGTTAGGTTAGGCTACTCGATGTGCAGATTAGGTAAGGTTAGGCTACTCAAGGTCTAGATTAGGTTAGGTTAAGCTACTCAATGTGTAGATTAGGTTAGGTTAGGCTACTCATTGTGTAGATTAGGTTAAGGTAGGCTACTCAATGTGTAGATTAGGTTAGGTTAGGCGACTCAATGTGTAGATTAGGTTAAGTTAGGCAACTCAATGTGTAGATTAGGTTAAGTTAGACGACTCAATGTGTAGATTAGGTTAGGTTAGGCTACTCAATGTGTAGATTAGGTTAGGTTAGGCGACTCAATGTGTAGATTAGGTTAGGTTAGACGACTCAATGTGTAGATTAGGTTATGTTAGGCGACTCAATGTGTAGATTAGGTTAGGTTAGACGACTCAATGTGTAGATTAGGTTAGGTTAGGCTACTCAATGTGTAGATTAGGTTAGGTTAGGCGACTCAGTGTGTAGATTAGGTTAGGTTGGGCGACTCAATGTGTAGATTAGGTTAGGTTAGGCGACTCAATGTGTAGATTAGGTTAGGTTAGGCGACTCAATGTGTAGATTAGGTTAGGTTAAGCTACTCAATGTGTAGATTAGGTTAGGTTAGGCTACTCATTGTGTAGATTAGGTTAGGGTAGGCTACTCAATGTGTAGATTAGGTTAGGTTAGGCTACTCAATGTGTAGATTAGGTTAGGTTAGGCGACTCAATGTGTAGATTAGGTTAGGTTGGGCGACTCAATGTGTAGATTAGGTTAGGTTAGGCGACTCAATGTGTAGATTAGGTTAGGTTAAGCTACTCAATGTGTAGATTAGGTTAGGTTAGACGACTCAATGTGTAGATTAGGTTAGGTTAGACGACTCAATGTGTAGATTAGGTTAGGTTAGACGACTCAATGTGTCGATTAGGTAAGGTTAGGCTACTCAATGTCTAGATTAGGTTAGGTTAAGCTACTCAATGTGTAGATTAGGTTAGGTTAGGCTACTCATTGTGTAGATTAGGTTAAGGTAGGCTACTGAATGTGTAGATTAGGTTAGGTTAGGCGACTCAGTGTGTAGATTAGGTTAGGTTAGGCGACTCAGTGTGTAGATTAGGTTAGGTTAGGCGACTCAATGTGTAGATTAGGTTAGGTTAGGCGACTCAATGTGTAGATTAGGTTAGGTTAAGCGACTCAATGTGTAGATTAGGTTAGGTTAAGCGACTCAATGTGTAGATTATGTTAGGTTAGGCAACTCAATGAGCAGCGGGTCGGCTTTGTGAATGAAATGCATGTTTGAAACGCGTCAGCAAATAATTTCTATAGTACTCAGTTACGCAATAATTACTTATAATTTAAACAAGCAACTTCAAAATTTATTGTCGTTTTCTTCCGCAACTTTATAATTGTAATTTTCTATTTAAGTGTGTGTGTGTGTGTGTGTGTGTGTGTGTGTGTGTGTGTGTGTGTGTGTGTGTGTGTGTGTGTGTGTGTTTGTGTGTGTGTGTTTGTGTGTGTGTGTGTGTGTGTGTGTGTGTGTGTGTGTGTGTGTGTGTGTGTGTGTGTGTGTGTGTGTGTGTGTGTGTGTGTGTGTGTGTGTGTGTGTGTGTGTGTGTGTGTGTGTGTGTGTGTGTGTGTGTGTGTGTGTGTGTGTGTGTGTGTGTGTGTGTGTGTGTGTGTGTGTGTGTGTGTGTGACTGTGTGTTTTGTCTTCTACTCAAATATCTATGGTTTACATTTATTTCTACAAATTTCAGTTCACAGACCTAAAAGAGCGAAGGACATCACTCACTGTGTATTTAACATAGGTACTTAGAGATATGCCAGATACGTGTGCGATATTGCGGAGACCTCATTAGTTACCCTCACGTGGGACTACACTGGGTTTATTTAATAAGAACATTCATGCATTGTTTATGTTGTCCCCATAATTTGTAACTGTACCACGTAATTTTAATTTTGTGTGTAAGGGTTGGATTACAGTGTATAAAGAGAGCGACAGTTCGTATTTTATGGTTTATATTTGCAGTGCAAATTGGTCTAAAGTGGCGCTAGGCTTCGTTAGGAATTGGTCAAAAGTGGCGCTAGGCTTCGTTAGGAATTGGTCAAAAGTGGCGCTAGGCTTCGCTAGGAATTGGTCTAAAGTGGCGCTAGACTTCGCTAGGAATTGGTCTAAAGTGGCGCTAGGCTTCGCTAGGAATTGAATTAACTTATGAAACCAAACATTAAATTTTAATGATTTACAAAAAACCTGAGCTCAAATAATCCAATTTAGTTCAAGTTTGGGTAGTTGGAGGATATAAAAAGCAAAAACACAGTAGAAAATATTATTTTTATTCAGAAGTATTAAATTATTGTAAAACTTGAAACCATTTCAAAGTGGTTAACACCACTGTTCCATCTCAAGTTACGCATGAAACAATTTTTAAAATGTATTTACTTATTTTGTAATTGACGTTTCCTCTGGACAGATATCTTACAGATGATAGAAACCCGAGACACGCCTGCTTTCAGACCGGATGTGAGCGGCCGCGACTGCCCCGAGGACCTGCTGGAGCTGATGACAAGGTGCTGGGCCGACGTCCCTGAGGAGAGGCCGACGTTTGAAATTATCCGCGGGATTATACGACGTATTATGAAGTACGTATCCACTTAGCTATAGTTGTAGCTACAATACCTTACAAACAGTTCTAAGCATAGCTTTCAAGAGTTTACATCCGTAATACTGAAGTGTTTTTGATCATTTAAACTATTTTGTAGGTTTATGTCTGGCGTTTGTTTTAAATATCATAAATAATGGTTTAACTAATATTAATTTTCAGTAGCAAAATCTTTGTGACAGCTAAAGATCACTATAATGCCCGCTTTAAGTGGTAATTGTATTGCCTGATAAAATAAACACGCTATGGTGAACTGTTAGTTATAATACAATAACTTATTGTAAAACTTGTCTGTGCTGAATATTTTTGTGATGTCTATGTTTCACAAAATGTTTAAACATTTTATAAATAAAAAATAAAATTAACATGAAATAAATAAAAGGTTGCTGTAGTGCTTAACAGAGCCTAATAGGTGACTAATGCTTGTCAGTGCCCTGCCCGGGTTGGAGTTCCGAGAGGGCCTGTATTTACGCTGGGTATCACGCTACTGCGGCTCCTTTATAGAGCATTGTAAAAGGAGTTTTATGTAACCGCATCAGTAAGTATAGGTTGGCAACATGGCTGCCGAAAGCATGGTTTGATTAGAAAATTTGTTTCTCACTAAACAATTTTATGTTTAAGACATGATGACCGGTCAATGGGTGGGTACCGAATTGGTCCGATGACCAAAATATTCCAATGATATTTTGGTAGCTTAGTCAGGAAATCTCGGAAAGGCTACCTAAGTATCCCTCAGCACCCTCACCACCTACACCCATTGCCACAAGCCAGTTTTTATCTTGCTACTCCAGATGGGCGTTACTAGTGAGCAGAAAAGGTGTAAAATGTTTTCTATGTTGAGTGAGTAACAACGTAACCTAACCTGACCTAAGCTAACCTAACCTGACCTAAGCTAACCTAACCTGACCTAAGCTAACCTAACCTGACCTAAGCTAACCTAACCTGACCTAAGCTAACCTAACCTGACCTAAGCTAACCTAACCTGACCTAAGCTAACCTAACCTGACCTAAGCTAACCTAACCTGACCTAAGCTAACCAAACCTGACCTAAGCTAACCTAACCTGACCTAAGCTAACCTAACCTGAAAATTATTGCTATGGTTTGTTCATGTTCATGTTCATGTGTTCCCATCGGACCAGTTCGAGCTGACGCTTACGCGAACCATCGGACCAGGACGACCCCTCTACTTGGAAGATTAACACAGATGGGACGAATTCGACTACACCCAAAGTCAATGACCATCCGAGCCCGTAAAAGGGTTTGGGTCAGTGACCGAATCAAGTAAACCATCTGGACCGTCACATTCTCTATAAAGTACAGGTCTAATCATACGAAATTTCAATATTATTTATAAATAACAGTTCGGGAAAATGTTTCAAAAATAAGGGTCAAAATAGACACTTTTTTAAATTCATCTAATCTATAGGTATGAAATATTATTCTATTCACAGCCATTTTCATTAAATTTCTAATAAACTTGTAAACATTTAGAGGCTACTGCGAGAACCTCATGGACGACCTACTACGGCGTATGGAGCAGTACGCCAACAATCTGGAAGCACTTGTCGAGGAGAAGACGGAGCAGCTGAGCCAGGAGAAACGTCGCTCTGAGGAGCTCCTCTACCAAGTGTTGCCAAGGTAACCCTTTGTTGCTTCTCATGTTGGATCTCGCCTTTATTTGTTCAAACTTTACATGGCTAATTAGAGGTCAGCTAGTGAGAACAATTTGTCAAAGGTTGGCCATTAACTCTCACTAATTACTAGACACAACCATGACGTCATCTGTGGCGGACTTACACTAAGTTACATTATGTAAAAAATTATAGGCTCGTCTCGTACAATGTATCAAGCAAAAAATAAAAACAAAACACACAACAAAGCAAACAATCCACACAACAAATACTAACTCCCCATTCACAAAAGTTACTTTTTCACGTTATAAGAAATAAAAGACATACACAAAACTCACAAATTATTCATTTATTGACTCATCCGCGTTTCAATGACAAAGTCATCATCCTAAGTGAGTGTTGCTACTACAAACTCTACTCTAACTTACAACGTAAATTATTTAACACACAACTATTCTTTGAGTTTATACAAATAAAAGACAACCTCACAACCTCTTCACTTTCAACCTCCTTTATGACTTTATGTTATAGGTTATGCTGTGAACAGTTTTAACACGAGGTGATGTTACATTATTTATTAAACATTGATAAAGGAAAACGTTATATTAAACAGTATAGTTCAGTTAATAAATATAATAATTTATTTAATTTATGTTGATAAATCTCAATACAAATAATTCCACGTAACTATAATAATAAGTTTATCATCTTATATTTTCATTTCATTCTTTGAAAACTTTGCAAAACTTTTAGCTCTAATTTGCTTTTGTAGTTCACATTTTGGTGTCAAATGTAAAAAATCTGTATCATAGTTTCTTATATTATAAGAAAATGTTTAAGTAATGTCTCTACATAGAATTAAAATGTTTTTCTTAATTCAAGATGTCTGTAGACGGGGCTATAAAGGTTTTCACTTCTGTCAGCACTGCCTCGAATGCCGTTATCTAATTTTTTAGTAATATCATATTTAGAAATTATTATGTACTACAGATATGTGTGTTTTTAAATGAAAATAACCCCCTCTGTGTGATTATTTAGACCGGTGGCGCAGCAGCTGATGGCTGGGGAGATGGTTCAGCCAGAGCAGTTTGAATGTGTTACGGTGTACTTCAGTGATATAGTCGGCTTCACGGCCCTGTGTGCCCAAAGTACGCCAATGCAGGTGAGTGTACATGCTATACGCCTTAGCAGGATTAACTCTCCCCGGAACAAGAATTTAGTCCCCCTAATAGAAAACCTCCTGGGACCGAAGACGGGGTACATAGCTATAGGAAAAAGTGATTTGATTAATTTGCAAGTAAGATTTATAATAACAGTCAACCACAGTCAGCTTGCTTGATCGCTGTTGACCCTATTAGGACAGTGCGAGGTTTAAGGGGAAACAATGTATGCTTATTTTGCTGCAGCTATTCCTGTATATGTCGACTATTAGTTTACAATAATACTTTGTATAGTTGGTAACAGAATTACAAAGGTATATATTTAGCTAACGTTTGTGTACAGAGAAGAGTTGCTGTGTCAGTGATTTATTCCTTAAATAGTTAGATTTTAAAATGCATTAGGTATTTACAAACCCATACATGAAGATACAACCCCGTACTTGAAGTTACACCCCCATACTTGATGTTATACCCCCTACTTGAATTTGCACCCCAATACTTGAAGTTGCGCCCCCCATACTTGAAGTTACACCCCCGTACTTGAAGATGCGCCCCCATACCTGAAGTTACACCCCCATACTTGAAGTTACAACCCCGTATTTGAAGTTGCGCCTCCATACTTGAAGTTGCACCCCCATACTTGAAGTTACACTCCCGTACTTGAAATTGCGCTCCCATAATTGAAATTACACCCCCCGTACCTGAAGTTACACACCACATACTTGACGTTACACCCCGTACTTGAAGTTGCGCCCCCATACTTGAAGCTGCGCCCCCATACTTGACGTTACACCCCCGTACTTGAAGATGCTCCCCCATACTTGAAGTTACAGTCCCGTACTTGAAGTTGCGCCCCCATACTTGAAGTTACACCCCCGTACTTAAAGTTACACCCCTCATACTTGAATTTACTCCCCCGTACTTGAAGTTGCGCCTCCATACTTGAAGTTGCACCCCCATACTTGAAGTTACTCTCCCGTACTTGAAATTGCGCCCCCATAATTGAAATTACACCCCCGTACCTGAAGTTACACCCCACATACTTGACGTTACCCCCCCGTACTTGAAGTTGCGCCTCCATACTTGCAGTTACTCCCCCGTACTTGAAGATGCTCCCCCATACTTGAAGTTGCACCCCCATACTTAAAGTTACACTCCCGTACTTGAAATTGCGCCCCCATAATTGAAATTACACCCCCGTACCTGAAGTTACATCCCACATACTTGACGTTACTCCCCCGTACTTGAAGATGCGCCTCCATACTTGAAGTTACACTCCCGTACTTCAAGTTACACCCCTCATACTTGAAGTTACACCCCTGTACTTGAAGTTGCGTCCTCCATACCTGAAGTTACAACCCCGTAAGTAGATCGCGCCCCAGAATAGCACAGCCACCCCTAAACTCGGCCGCTACGTAACCTAGGACTATAGGGGTAGTTTTGAATGATGCTCAAGGTCATCCCGGCCCTGACCCTAGACCAAGGGGTGGTTTCGACCACGTTCAGGGGGGTAGGGGGTAGTTTTTCGAAAAAAAAAAAAACAAAATCCGCCGCTACGTAACCTAGGACTATAGGGGTGGTTTCGGATGATGCGGGCGGACGTCGTGACCCCGACCCTAGCTTTGGGGGTGGATTTGAACACGTCCAGAGGGGTGGGGGGTAGTTTTTCGAAAAAAAAAATAAATTCCAGCCAACTAACCTAAGCTAGCCAAAATGGATCTAACCCAACCTAACATACGTGTTGGGGGTGACCTCGGCCACGTTCAGGACCATACGCGGGGGATGCTCCGGGGGTGGATTGGGGGTGGGGGGTAGTTTTCGAAAAAATTTTGGAAAATCGTGCCTTGACCGATAGGGTATGTCTAGAGTGTATTATCGCGTCGGTAGGGGTAGTTTCACCTAGGGGTAGTTTTTACAAAAAATACGAAATTGCCGAAAATCGATCGGTTGGATCAACAGACAGTACGGGATATGTCTAGAGTCCAATAAGGAACGCTGCGGGGGTGGTTTACCTAGGGGTAGTTTTTACAAAAAATATGAAATTGCCAAAAATCAATCGGTTGGATCAAATGACCGTATATGGTATGGTTAAAGTCTATTATGGACGGCTGTGGGGGTGGTTTCACCTGTAATCAGATTGCCAAAAATAATCGGGGTCCTATGTAAAAGTCACCATCGAACCCTCGCTTGAGGTAACACCACCTAAGAGTGGGTAAAGCTAACACGGAGCACGGTCTCGGTTAAAGGCAATCCAAGCCTAGCCACCCGGCAGCTATGCCTTAGGTAAAGCTAACACGGAGCACGGCCTCGGTTAAAGCCAATCCAAGCCCAGCCACCCAGCAGCTATGCCTTAGGTAAAGCTAACACAGAGCAAGGTAAAGCCAACCTGGGTAACCCCGGAATCAGGCCATACCTAGAGACACCCAGGAGCCGGACCTTAGTTAAAGCAGTCAGCCTTTAAGTAAAGCTACTCAAGAGCCGGGCCAAGATGATTGCTATATCAATTACATCCTATCGACTAAGACAAGTACCTCCACCAAGTCCTAGGTAAAGCCATCACGAGGCCGACCCCTCGGTAAAGCCACCCAGGACCTAGGTAGAGCCAATAAGGAGCAAGGCCACAGGTAAAGCCACCCAGGATTTAGGTAAAGCCAATCCTAAGCTATGCCCTAGGTAAAGTAATCCGGGAACTCGACCTTAGGTAAAGCTATCCCGAAGCCTTGCCCTAGGTAAAGTAACCCAGGAACCAGACCATCGGTAAAGCTACCACGGAGTCGGGGCCTAGGTAAAGCTACCATGGAGTTAGACCATAGGTAAAGCAAACACGGAGCAAGGACTCAGGTAAAAGCCATCTCGAAGCCAGCCGATAGGTAAAGTAACCCAGGATTCAGGCATCAAGTGGGGGGTGGTTATCAAATAATATATGAAATTACCCAAAAATGATCGGTTAGATCAAGCGACCAACGACCTACATAGAGTTCAAATAGTCAACAAGTTGAATAGACCAATCACAACGCGGGGGCCCGGTAGGCCTACGTAAACGGTCAATGTAAGACGAGAAGGCCCATATAACGTGTTAAACCAATATATGACAGCCCACATAATGTGTTAAACAAATATGCAAGCCTACATACATACTATGCTAGGCCGACATACTATGTCGGTAAATCACCGGCCAAAGCCTATATGAACTGAGATAGTTTCACCTCATATATCAGGTAGAACCACGGGCAGGCAACCGTATAATATGGGGAGTACTATAAGGTATAGCTAAACCAATATATACGATAGCCCACATAATGTGTTAAACAAATACGCAAGCTTGCATACATACTATGCTAGGCCTACATACATGAATCCCTAAATGCGCCTACTATGTCTGTAAACACAGGCCAAAACCTTTATGACCTGAGCTATTTTCACCTCCGCTATCAGGTTGATCCTGGCAACCGTATAATATGGGAGGTACTATAGGGTACATCTACCAATGCATAACCTATCAAGCCCACGTAAAGGTTTATGACGTATCGGCGTTCGAGCGACTCAGGTATTAGGCCCTCCATAACTAGAGGGGGCAAGGGTTATGATTGTCAAAATTTGTCTATGCTACAAAATAATAAACAAAGCAATAAAACCCTGTCGTTTCAGGGAATACGCTTGACCGTGTGTTAGACATGTACAGACTTGCAGAGATAACGCATTATCTAAAAACCGCAAAGGATGCCGGCGACCGCTATAGCAGGCATAAAAACCCGAGCGGCTGTGTCGTTGTGAATCTAGGCACGTGTTTATGCTTTGATTACTGTATCAAATTACTGTGTATTGTCGGCATACCAAGGCCTATATATATATAATCAGAAATCAGTGTAAATAATCAAATAGCCTCAATGGATATCTCCTATAGCTGTAAATGTATCTAGATATAAAGGTATATATGGAGAAACACTAATAATGAGGCCTATCACAAAACGTGAATAAATATATGTTATAAAACGATCCTAAGTCAACATGCAAGCTATCATACATAGGCCTGTTTAGCCAACATACGTGATAGTACACATAATGTGGTAAACAAATATGCATGTAAACCTGCATACTATGCCAAGCCGACGTACATGAAGCCTTAAAAGCGCCTACTATGTCGGTAAACTACTGGCCAAAGCCTATATGATCTGAGCTATTTTCACCTCGTCTATCAGGTAGAACCAGGCAACCGTATAATAAGGGAAGTACTATATGGTATAGCTAACAATGCATAAACTATCACGCCCATGACGGTCAACAAATATTACAATATAAGGTAAGTCGCGCAATCTATATACATACAATGCTAACCAATATAGGCATATATACTATGTTAAACCGGCATGCAATATACTCTAAATAGCCATATATACGCTGTTAAACAAATATGCAGATTAACCTATATACATCCTGTATTAGGCAAATATACCCGTTACCCACATAGGCCTATGTTTAGCCAGGATGACTGATAGCTTATATAGTGTGTTAAACAAATATGCTTGTAAACCTACATAAATAATATGCTAAGCCTGTGCTAAACAGATATGCGTGTAAACCCACATAAATACTATGCTAACCAACATGGATGCTATCCTACATAGGCTTATATACTATGTTAAACCAGCATGCAATATACTCTAAATAGCCATATATACGCTGTTAAACAAATATGCGTGTAAACCCACATAAACACGCCAAGCCAATATCCGTGCTATAATAGATAGGTGTATATACTATGTTAGGCCTACATACTGCGTTAAACAAACATGTATGTAAGCCGACAAGGGCCTACAAATTATATCCAATGCATAGTTTAGCTAAAGGGCTATCACACACTATCCTAAAAGCGGCCCGCAAATTACCACATAATACCTGATATATAGCTTGGCTAATCATTAACACATAGTATGACCCAACACATAATATCCGGTGCATAGCCTCACTAAATAAGCATAAACCCCCCAAAATTGGCTTATCAATTATGTATGGTCTAGATATAGTCACACATGTCATTTCAAAAGTCAGCTGGAAAGAAACACTACCCTAGTATATAATATGTTAAACCAGCATGCAATATACTCTAAATAGCCGTATATACGCTGTTAAAAAAATATGCGTGTAAACCGAATAAATACTATGGTAAGCCAACACGCATGCTATCATAGATAGACGTATATACTATGTTAGGCCTACATACCGCGTTAAACAAACATGTGTGTAAGCCTGCATAGATATTATGCTAAGAAGACACGGGCCTACACATTATATCCAGTGTATAGTTTAGCTAATGGTTATCACACAGTAGCCTGACTACAACATGCCCACATAATACCCGACACATAGCTAGACTAATCATTAACACATAGTATCCGATGCATAGCCCGACGATGGGTTAACATATAGTATCCGATAAGTAGCTTGAGTATGCCCCAACACATAATATCCGGTGCATAGCCTCGCTAATGCTTAGCACATAGTAGCCGATGCTGAGCCTGGCTATGGAATATCACATATTATCTGATGTGTAGCCTGACTAATGGTTAACACAGCCAATGCTAATGATTAACATAAAGTATCCAATGCATGGCTTGGGTAATGTATATAGTTAGCCTACATTCTGTGTTATCTGTGTAAACCCACATACTATGCTAAGCTGGTTATCCATAGACACAAATCTATGGTGATGCAAGAGTAACCAGCACCCTGACAACAGATACCTAGCATGATCATAGCCCACATCGCCTGATAACAGATACCTAGCCTGACCATAGCCTACATAGCTAGACAAAAGATACATAACTAGACAATAGATACCTAGCCTGACAACAGACACCAATCCTGGAATCAAATACATAGCCCGACAAACGATGCATAGCCCGACAGGGGCTAGCACATAGTATCCGAGGTATAGAATGAATCCAAAGCATAACTAGGTTAGTTTGACTATGGTTAACACACACACAGTGTCCGATGCATAGCTTAGCTAATGGATAACACATAGTAACCTATGCCTAGCCTGACTAGGGCTAACACATAGTACCCGATGAATGGCTCGACTAAGGCCAACACACAGTATCCGATGCACAAATTAGGATCGAATATGACGTCATCCAGGGCGGAGATGGTGGCAATGTTGATACCGTGATGGCCAGTGTAGGCTAGATCAAATAACCAGCGTTTCAACTAAACTACTGTCATACGCGTAGTTTAACCAACCAACATACGTGAAGTTCAAACGAACAACATTGACACCAAGCCCAAATAGGCTAAGGCGGGTATGCCCAGATCAACGTATCAGCTAATCAAAATGAAAAACTTACGATAATCAACCAACATCGACACCGAGGTCAAATGGGTTATGGTTAGCGAAGGCACTGGCAAAAGCTTTAAGCCCTAGACATAATTATAGCTATCAACGCATACCAAAATAGCTATGCAGAAACCGTCAAGGCCATTACACATATTGTCCAGGTATGTTCTCCATCAAACCGAGACTTTAGACACCATCTCTGTAAAACAGCTAACAAATTATACTCTACCACAATAGGTATGTCAAAACTGTTACCGGCTCATAATCTAAGACAGTGGTTACGTAACGCCCTTTATCAATTTAAGACCTTAAGCGATATCTTCGTAAAGACAACCACAATAGTTACGTTAGAGCTACCGATGCTCACCCTACCATAAAAGCTACGTACAGACGGCTAATATTGTATAACCTATCACAAGACTTATGTAAAAACAGCTATGCATAACCTGTCACACAATAACTGCGTAATGGCAGCTAACAGGGCCTACCCCATTAAAATAGCTACGAAAAGATAACATCCAATACATACCCTATCATATTAGCTATGTAAAGACAATAAATGCGTAAAGGCAGCTAACAATGCCTACCCCATTAAAATAGCTACGAAAAGATAACAACCAATACATAACTTATCATAATAGCTATGTAAAGACAGCTAAAGATGCATAACCTAACTCAGTAATGATTGCTATTAAATAATGAACCATTACACTAGCCACGTAAAGACAGCTACCAACATCACAATAGCTACGTAAAAACAGTTATCGATCCGTGACCAAGATAATACTTACGTAAGATCTATATCAGTGCTAAGACAATAGCCCCGTAAGGAAAACCTACCACTTTATGAACTACGACAACAGCAAGGTGTGGACGGCTACCGATACATTACTTATCACAGCTACCAACACATAACCCGTCACACTAGCTAAGTAAATAGCGCTACGATTGAATAGCCTATCACACAGGCCAAATGAGGGTCACTAACTAAACCATCACAATATCTCTGTACATGGCAGATGGCGTGATGATCCTCATCTTTATCGCACACCCAACAGTAGGTTAGGTTAGAAGCACTCTGGCTAGCTTAGGTTAGTGGGTTGAAAATAATTTTTTCTAAAAACTACCCCTCTAGACGTGGTTGAACACCCAACAGTAGGTTAGGTTAGAAGCACTCTGGCTAGCTGAGGTTAGTGGGTTGAAAATAATTTTTTCTAAAAACTACTCCTCTAGACGTTGTTGAACCCTCCCCCAAGGCTACGATCAAGGTCACATCGACCGCCTGCATCATCCAAAACCACCCCTAACTGTCAAAGGTTGGTCGTATCTCCATCACGGACATCACTGACCTGTGGTTGTAGAAGTTAGGGCTGGTTTTGGATGATGCAGGCGGTCGATGTGACCTTGATCGTAGCCTTGGGGGAGGGTTCAACAACGTCTAGAGGGGTAGTTTTTAGAAAAAATTATTTTCAACCCACTAACCTCAGCTAGCCAGAGTGCTTCTAACCTAACCTACTGTTGGGTGTTCAACCACGTCTAGAGGGGTAGTTTTTAGAAAAAATTATTTTCAACCCACTAACCTAAGCTAGCCAGAGTGCTTCTAACCTAACCTACTGTTGGGTGTGCGATAAAGATGAGGATCATCACGCCATCTGCCATGTACAGAGATATTGTGATGGTTTAGTTAGTGACCCTCATTTGGCCTGTGTGATAGGCTATTCAATCGTAGCGCTATTTACTTAGCTAGTGTGACGGGTTATGTGTTGGTAGCTGTGATAAGTAATGTATCGGTAGCCGTCCACACCTTGCTGTTGTCGTAGTTCATAAAGTGGTAGGTTTTCCTTACGGGGCTATTGTCTTAGCACTGATATAGATCTTACGTAAGTATTATCTTGGTCACGGATCGATAACTGTTTTTACGTAGCTATTGTGATGTTGGTAGCTGTCTTTACGTGGCTAGTGTAATGGTTCATTATTTAATAGCAATCATTACTGAGTTAGGTTATGCATCTTTAGCTGTCTTTACATAGCTATTATGATAAGTTATGTATTGGTTGTTATCTTTTCGTAGCTATTTTAATGGGGTAGGCATTGTTAGCTGCCTTTACGCATTTATTGTCTTTACATAGCTAATATGATAGGGTATGTATTGGATGTTATCTTTTCGTAGCTATTTTAATGGGGTAGGCCCTGTTAGCTGCCATTACGCAGTTATTGTGTGACAGGTTATGCATAGCTGTTTTTACATAAGTCTTGTGATAGGTTATACAATATTAGCCGTCTGTACGTAGCTTTTATGGTAGGGTGAGCATCGGTAGCTCTAACGTAACTATTGTGGTTGTCTTTACGAAGATATCGCTTAAGGTCTTAAATTGATAAAGGGCGTTACGTAACCACTGTCTTAGATTATGAGCCGGTAACAGTTTTGACATACCTATTGTGGTAGAGTATAATTTGTTAGCTGTTTTACAGAGATGGTGTCTAAAGTCTCGGTTTGATGGAGAACATACCTGGACAATATGTGTAATGGCCTTGACGGTTTCTGCATAGCTATTTTGGTATGCGTTGATAGCTATAATTATGTCTAGGGCTTAAAGCTTTTGCCAGTGCCTTCGCTAACCATAACCCATTTGACCTCGGTGTCGATGTTGGTTGATTATCGTAAGTTTTTCATTTTGATTAGCTGATACGTTGATCTGGGCATACCCGCCTTAGCCTATTTGGGCTTGGTGTCAATGTTGTTCGTTTGAACTTCACGTATGTTGGTTGGTTAAACTACGCGTATGACAGTAGTTTAGTTGAAACGCTGGTTATTTGATCTAGCCTACACTGGCCATCACGGTATCAACATTGCCACCATCTCCGCCCTGGATGACGTCATATTCGATCCTAATTTGTGCATCGGATACTGTGTGTTGGCCTTAGTCGAGCCATTCATCGGGTACTATGTGTTAGCCCTAGTCAGGCTAGGTATAGGTTACTATGTGTTATCCATTAGCTAAGCTATGCATCGGACACTGTGTGTGTGTTAACCATAGTCAAACTAACCTAGTTATGCTTTGGATTCATTCTATACCTCGGATACTATGTGCTAGCCCCTGTCGGGCTATGCATCGTTTGTCGGGCTATGTATTTGATTCCAGGATTGGTGTCTGTTGTCAGGCTAGGTATCTATTGTCTAGTTATGTATCTTTTGTCTAGCTATGTAGGCTATGGTCAGGCTAGGTATCTGTTATCAGGCGATGTGGGCTATGATCATGCTAGGTATCTGTTGTCAGGGTGCTGGTTACTCTTGCATCACCATAGATTTGTGTCTATGGATAACCAGCTTAGCATAGTATGTGGGTTTACACAGATAACACAGAATGTAGGCTAACTATATACATTACCCAAGCCATGCATTGGATACTTTATGTTAATCATTAGCATTGGCTGTGTTAACCATTAGTCAGGCTACACATCAGATAATATGTGATATTCCATAGCCAGGCTCAGCATCGGCTACTATGTGCTAAGCATTAGCGAGGCTATGCACCGGATATTATGTGTTGGGGCATACTCAAGCTACTTATCGGATACTATATGTTAACCCATCGTCGGGCTATGCATCGGATACTATGTGTTAATGATTAGTCTAGCTATGTGTCGGGTATTATGTGGGCAGGTTGTAGTCAGGCTACTGTGTGATAACCATTAGCTAAACTATACACTGGATATAATGTGTAGGCCCGTGTCTTCTTAGCATAATATCTATGCAGGCTTACACACATGTTTGTTTAACGCGGTATGTAGGCCTAACATAGTATATACGTCTATCTATGATAGCATGCGTGTTGGCTTACCATAGTATTTATTCGGTTTACACGCATATTTTTTTAACAGCGTATATACGGCTATTTAGAGTATATTGCATGCTGGTTTAACATATTATATACTAGGGTAGTGTTTCTTTCCAGCTGACTTTTGAAATGACATGTGTGACTATATCTAGACCATACATAATTGATAAGCCAATTTTGGGGGGTTTATGCTTATTTAGTGAGGCTATGCACCGGATATTATGTGTTGGGTCATACTATGTGTTAATGATTAGCCAAGCTATATATCAGGTATTATGTGGTAATTTGCGGGCCGCTTTTAGGATAGTGTGTGATAGCCCTTTAGCTAAACTATGCATTGGATATAATTTGTAGGCCCTTGTCGGCTTACATACATGTTTGTTTAACGCAGTATGTAGGCCTAACATAGTATATACACCTATCTATTATAGCACGGATATTGGCTTGGCGTGTTTATGTGGGTTTACACGCATATTTGTTTAACAGCGTATATATGGCTATTTAGAGTATATTGCATGCTGGTTTAACATAGTATATAAGCCTATGTAGGATAGCATCCATGTTGGTTAGCATAGAATTTATGTGGGTTTACACGCATATCTGTTTAGCACAGGCTTAGCATATTATTTATGTAGGTTTACAAGCATATTTGTTTAACACACTATATAAGCTATCAGTCATCCTGGCTAAACATAGGCCTATGTGGGTAACGGGTATATTTGCCTAATACAGGATGTATATAGGTTAATCTGCATATTTGTTTAACAGCGTATATATGGCTATTTAGAGTATATTGCATGCCGGTTTAACATAGTATATATGCCTATATTGGTTAGCATTGTATGTATATAGATTGCGCGACTTACCTTATATTGTAATATTTGTTGACCGTCATGGGCGTGATAGTTTATGCATTGTTAGCTATACCATATAGTACTTCCCTTATTATACGGTTGCCTGGTTCTACCTGATAGACGAGGTGAAAATAGCTCAGATCATATAGGCTTTGGCCAGTAGTTTACCGACATAGTAGGCGCTTTTAAGGCTTCATGTACGTCGGCTTGGCATAGTATGCAGGTTTACATGCATATTTGTTTACCACATTATGTGTACTATCACGTATGTTGGCTAAACAGGCCTATGTATGATAGCTTGCATGTTGACTTAGGATCGTTTTATAACATATATTTATTCACGTTTTGTGATAGGCCTCATTATTAGTGTTTCTCCATATATACCTTTATATCTAGATACATTTACAGCTATAGGAGATATCCATTGAGGCTATTTGATTATTTACACTGATTTCTGATTATATATATATAGGCCTTGGTATGCCGACAATACACAGTAATTTGATACAGTAATCAAAGCATAAACACGTGCCTAGATTCACAACGACACAGCCGCTCGGGTTTTTATGCCTGCTATAGCGGTCGCCGGCATCCTTTGCGGTTTTTAGATAATGCGTTATCTCTGCAAGTCTGTACATGTCTAACACACGGTCAAGCGTATTCCCTGAAACGACAGGGTTTTATTGCTTTGTTTATTATTTTGTAGCATAGACAAATTTTGACAATCATAACCCTTGCCCCCTCTAGTTATGGAGGGCCTAATACCTGAGTCGCTCGAACGCCGATACGTCATAAACCTTTACGTGGGCTTGATAGGTTATGCATTGGTAGATGTACCCTATAGTACCTCCCATATTATACGGTTGCCAGGATCAACCTGATAGCGGAGGTGAAAATAGCTCAGGTCATAAAGGTTTTGGCCTGTGTTTACAGACATAGTAGGCGCATTTAGGGATTCATGTATGTAGGCCTAGCATAGTATGTATGCAAGCTTGCGTATTTGTTTAACACATTATGTGGGCTATCGTATATATTGGTTTAGCTATACCTTATAGTACTCCCCATATTATACGGTTGCCTGCCCGTGGTTCTACCTGATATATGAGGTGAAACTATCTCAGTTCATATAGGCTTTGGCCGGTGATTTACCGACATAGTATGTCGGCCTAGCATAGTATGTATGTAGGCTTGCATATTTGTTTAACACATTATGTGGGCTGTCATATATTGGTTTAACACGTTATATGGGCCTTCTCGTCTTACATTGACCGTTTACGTAGGCCTACCGGGCCCCCGCGTTGTGATTGGTCTATTCAACTTGTTGACTATTTGAACTCTATGTAGGTCGTTGGTCGCTTGATCTAACCGATCATTTTTGGGTAATTTCATATATTATTTGATAACCACCCCCCACTTGATGCCTGAATCCTGGGTTACTTTACCTATCGGCTGGCTTCGAGATGGCTTTTACCTGAGTCCTTGCTCCGTGTTTGCTTTACCTATGGTCTAACTCCATGGTAGCTTTACCTAGGCCCCGACTCCGTGGTAGCTTTACCGATGGTCTGGTTCCTGGGTTACTTTACCTAGGGCAAGGCTTCGGGATAGCTTTACCTAAGGTCGAGTTCCCGGATTACTTTACCTAGGGCATAGCTTAGGATTGGCTTTACCTAAATCCTGGGTGGCTTTACCTGTGGCCTTGCTCCTTATTGGCTCTACCTAGGTCCTGGGTGGCTTTACCGAGGGGTCGGCCTCGTGATGGCTTTACCTAGGACTTGGTGGAGGTACTTGTCTTAGTCGATAGGATGTAATTGATATAGCAATCATCTTGGCCCGGCTCTTGAGTAGCTTTACTTAAAGGCTGACTGCTTTAACTAAGGTCCGGCTCCTGGGTGTCTCTAGGTATGGCCTGATTCCGGGGTTACCCAGGTTGGCTTTACCTTGCTCTGTGTTAGCTTTACCTAAGGCATAGCTGCTGGGTGGCTGGGCTTGGATTGGCTTTAACCGAGGCCGTGCTCCGTGTTAGCTTTACCTAAGGCATAGCTGCCGGGTGGCTAGGCTTGGATTGCCTTTAACCGAGACCGTGCTCCGTGTTAGCTTTACCCACTCTTAGGTGGTGTTACCTCAAGCGAGGGTTCGATGGTGACTTTTACATAGGACCCCGATTATTTTTGGCAATCTGATTACAGGTGAAACCACCCCCACAGCCGTCCATAATAGACTTTAACCATACCATATACGGTCATTTGATCCAACCGATTGATTTTTGGCAATTTCATATTTTTTGTAAAAACTACCCCTAGGTAAACCACCCCCGCAGCGTTCCTTATTGGACTCTAGACATATCCCGTACTGTCTGTTGATCCAACCGATCGATTTTCGGCAATTTCGTATTTTTTGTAAAAACTACCCCTAGGTGAAACTACCCCTACCGACGCGATAATACACTCTAGACATACCCTATCGGTCAAGGCACGATTTTCCAAAATTTTTTCGAAAACTACCCCCCACCCCCAATCCACCCCCGGAGCATCCCCCGCGTATGGTCCTGAACGTGGCCGAGGTCACCCCCAACACGTATGTTAGGTTGGGTTAGATCCATTTTGGCTAGCTTAGGTTAGTTGGCTGGAATTTATTTTTTTTTTCGAAAAACTACCCCCCACCCCTCTGGACGTGTTCAAATCCACCCCCAAAGCTAGGGTCGGGGTCACGACGTCCGCCCGCATCATCCGAAACCACCCCTATAGTCCTAGGTTACGTAGCGGCGGATTTTGTTTTTTTTTTTTTCGAAAAACTACCCCCTACCCCCCTGAACGTGGTCGAAACCACCCCTTGGTCTAGGGTCAGGGCCGGGATGACCTTGAGCATCATTCAAAACTACCCCTATAGTCCTAGGTTACGTAGCGGCCGAGTTTAGGGGTGGCTGTGCTATTCTGGGGCGCGATCTACTCCCGTACTTGAAGTTTCACCCCCATACTTGAATTTACTCCCCCGTACTTGAAGTTGCGCCTCCATACTTTAAGTTACACTCCCGTACTTCAAGTTACACCCCCGAATTTTAAATTACACCCCCATACCTAAAGTTACATTCCCGTACTTGAAGTTGCGCCTCCATACTTGAAGTTACACCCCGAACGTGAAGTTGCGCCCCCATGCTTGAAGTTACACCCTCCGTACTTGAAGTTACATCCCAAATCTTGAACTCAGATATCCTGTTGAATAAAATATGAACTTGATTTATTGACCTTGAAATAAAATAGGATTTATTGTAAAAGTATATTTTAAGAGGGTCAATCTATGCAGGCATTATACGACATGAATATCCAGGTTACATTACAACAATTAAGATTATCGAAGTTACAAAATTATTTACAATTTATCTAATATTACTAATTCCTCTGTTAATATTGGTATCATGCCTTTAAAATAAACAGAAGCAAAAGATGTAACTTTAGTTATTTTAATTATAAAGAACATTTCATGAGACGTTTTTCCATGTCAGGTTGCTTGTTAGGTTCTGCCCGTTGTGAGGTAACGAAATATTGGCGGTAAATATAATTAGGTTAGGTCCTCCGAAGTGTCACTACCATGCGGCCCATGTGGGAACTAAATGCCATTTTCTTTAAACCCTATAACCCAGGTCTAGCTTTGAGTAAATTATAAAAAGAAGTTACCAATAAAATGGCTCTTTGATATTGCTAAGCTGGTTTTACTAAAGACGTTTACATAAGGTTTATCTACTTAAGTTCATTATATTCAGTTCATTCTATTTAGTTCATTATATTCAGTTTATTCTGCTCAGTTTATTCTATTCAGTTCATTCTATTTACTTCATTCTATTCAGTTTATTCTACTCGGTTCATTTCTATTCAGTTCATTTCTATTCAGTTTATTCTATTCAGTTTATTCTATTCAGTTCATTCTATTTACTTCATTCTATTCAGTTTATTCTACTCGGTTCATTTCTATTCAGTTCATTTCTATTCAGTTTATTCTATTCAGTTTATTCTATTCAGTTTATTCTATTCAGTTCATTCTATTTACTTCATTCTATTCAGTTCATTTCTATTCAGTTTATTCTATTCAGTTCATTTCTATTTACTTCATTCTATTCAGTTCATTCTATTCGGTTCAGAACTAAATAGCTTGAATTGCTGAAAATTTAAAACTCACTGTTATTAATAAAAAAGTAATATAGGTTAATCTTGTTCAGTAAAGTATTTCCAAACAAACTATCGAAACAACAGAATATCCAATGTAACTAATTGAATTCCTTTTTCCAGGTTGTCAACCTCCTGAATGACTTATACAGCACGTTCGACAGAGCTATCGGCTTCTACGATGTTTACAAGGTAATTGTCAAGCTTTATCATCATTTTCAGCCAAAGTATCCCTTTCAATATAAAACTAAATGTATTGTATCCAGTACACATTTACCTCTGCCACCATGGAAGTCTACATGTCACTGATATATATACACATGCGTACAGAGCTAGTCAGCAAAGACCAGTGGCTCGGAAGAGTAAGTTAAGAGTTCACTGTTAATTGTAACGGCTCTTTATTGTCACGGATTCAAGTTACGTTATTATTGCAGCTACTACATTTTTATTTTTATTTTAAATTTGTAAAAATTTTGTAACATTAAAAGTATTATGAATTGGGGGAGGGGGCAGAAACGAACCGTATAACGTTATGTTTTGTTTATTCTAAACAAATATTTAAAAAATTTACTAGGCCAACTTTAATGTTAAAATTTTTTTTTACACTAAAATGCATAAGTGCGCTTAATGCATTTGCAACTGGTATACCAACTTTTAGATATCAAATTAAAACGCATTTAAAATGCATTTTCGAATGGTGTATCGACTTATAAACTCGATATTCGTTCTCAGCGTCCTCAAAAACCCCTAGAAATAGATTTTATGTACTTTTAATTAAATAAATTTTAAAATGTATTATATTCATTTTTAACCCTTTTTATTGCATTTATACCGAATGCAAGAAAATTACATTTTTTCTTCACAACACCACGAACATTTTGCAAAAATCCCCACTTCGATACCTTTACTCCCATCCTGATTCGTAACTTTTAACTAATTATCCTCGACTACTAAACCTTTGCTATGAGTACAATATCTATATGTTTAATGCATTGGCAGTGTAACGAAAGTCAGATTAGGAGACAGGATAAAGAAAACACTCCATAAAGGAATATATTTAGTAGATGCAGCTAGTCCGGACTTCCCCTGGGGGTGTGTGTAGGGAATGTCAGTGGGGTTACGTTATTCTGGGGCGCCGAGAGGGACGCCCAACCTCTCTTAGTAGATGCAGCTAGTCCGGACCTCTCCTGGAGGTGTGTAAGGGATGTCAGTGGTATTACGTTAGACTGGGACGCCGCGAGGGACGCCTAACCTCTCTTAGTAGGTGCAGCTAGTCCGCATCCCCTCCCCTAAGTGCGTGTAGGGGATGTCAGTGGTGTTACTTTAAACTGGGGTAGCGAGAGGGACGCCCAACCTCTCTTAGTAGATGCAGCTAATCCGCACCTCATCTGCGAGAGTGTGAAGGGAGTGTCAGTGGTTTTATGTTAGGCTGGGGTGTCGCGAGGGACGACTAACCCCTCTTAGTAGGTGCAGCTAGCCCGCATCCCCTCCCCTAAGTGCGTGTAGGGGATGTCAGTGGTGTTACTTTAAACTGGGGTAGCGAGAGGGACGCCCAACCTCTCTTAGTAGATGCAGCTAGTCCGGACTTCCCCTGGGGGTGTGTGTAGGGAATGTCAGTGGGGTTACGTTATTCTGGGGCGCCGAGAGGGACGCCCAACCTCTCTTAGTAGATGCAGCTAGTCCGGACCTCTCCTGGAGGTGTGTAAGGGATGTCAGTGGTATTACGTTAGACTGGGACGCCGCGAGGGACGCCTAACCTCTCTTAGTAGGTGCAGCTAGTCCGCATCCCCTCCCCTAAGTGCGTGTAGGGGATGTCAGTGGTGTTACTTTAAACTGGGGTAGCGAGAGGGACGCCCAACCTCTCTTAGTAGATGCAGCTAATCCGCACCTCATCTGCGAGAGTGTGAAGGGAGTGTCAGTGGTTTTATGTTAGGCTGGGGTGTCGCGAGGGACGACTAACCCCTCTTAGTAGGTGCAGCTAGCCCGCATCCCCTCCCCTAAGTGCGTGTAGGGGATGTCAGTGGTGTTACTTTAAACTGGGGTAGCGAGAGGGACGCCCAACCTCTCTTAGTAGATGCAGCTAGTCTGGACTTCCCCTGGGGGTGTGTGTAGGGAATGTCAGTGGGGTTACGTTATTCTGGGGCGCCGAGAGGGACGCCCAACCTCTCTTAGTAGATGCAGCTAGTCCGGACCTCTCCTGGAGGTGTGTAAGGGATGTCAGTGGTATTACGTTAGACTGGGACGCCGCGAGGGACGCCTAACCTCTCTTAGTAGGTGCAGCTAGTCCGCATCCCCTCCCCTAAGTGCGTGTAGGGGATGTCAGTGGTGTTACTTTAAACTGGGGTAGCGAGAGGGACGCCCAACCTCTCTTAGTAGATGCAGCTAATCCGCACCTCATCTGCGAGAGTGTGAAGGGAGTGTCAGTGGTTTTATGTTAGGCTGGGGTGTCGCGAGGGATGACTAACCCCTCTTAGTAGGTGCAGCTAGCCCGCATCCCCTCCCCTAAGTGCGTGTAGGGGATGTCAGTGGTGTTACTTTAAACTGGGGTAGCGAGAGGGACGCCCAACCTCTCTTAGTAGATGCAGCTAGTCTGGACTTCCCCTGGGGGTGTGTGTAGGGAATGTCAGTGGGGTTACGTTAGACTGGGGCGCAGCGAGGGACGCCCAACCTCTCTTAGTAGATGCAGCTAGTCCGGACCTCTCCTGTAGGTGTGTAAGGGATGTCAGTGGTGTTACGTTAGCTGGGACGCCTCAAGGGACGCGCCTAACCTCTCTTAGTAGGTGCAGCTAGGACGTACCCCCCCCCACGGTCTGTGTAGTGGATGTCAGTGGTGTTACGTTAGACTGAGATGCCATGAAGGACGGCTAACTCCTATTGTGGCCATTATGTCTTCGTAACGCCCCTACCTTACTAACTAACTGAGACCTAAGCTTGGACTTGATTCCTAACTCCTATTGTGGCCATTATGTCTTCGTAACGCCCCTACCTTACTAACTAACTGAGACCTAAGCTTGGACTTGATTCCTAACTCCTATTGTGGCCATTATGTCTTCGTTACGCCTCTACCTTACTAACTAACTGAGACCTAAGCTTGGACTTGATTCCTAACTCCTATTGTGGCCATTATGTCTTCGTAACGCCCCTACCTTACTAACTAACTGAGACCTAAGCTTGGACTTGATACCTAACTCCTAAGGTGGCCATTATGTCTTCGTAACGCCCCTACTTTACTAACTAACTGAGACCTAAGCTTGGACTTGATTCCTAACTCCTGTTGTGGCCATTATGTCTTCGTAACGCCCCTACCTTACTAACTAACTGAGACCTAAGCTTGGACTTGATTCCTAACTCCTGTTGTGGCCATTATGTCTTCGTAACGCCCCTACCTTACTAACTAACTGAGACCTAAGCTTGGACTTGATTCCTAACTCCTATTGTGGCCATTATGTCTTCGTAACGCCCCTACCTTACTAACTAACTGAGACCTAAGCTTGGACTTGATTCCTTCTGAAAAATAAATAATAATACATTAAGAACCTACATGGAATGACCCGTTAAAGAAATTCCGAGTTCTGTGGGAGTCTACAGAAAACTTGACCTAATCAAAGAAGGTTATTTTAAAAGTAAACAGTTTTCCTGTCATTAAATGTAGCTCCCTTCGCGATGATCGCATAAGTATGATCGTACACAACGTCATCAAGACCTGAAACATGCTGACTTGTTGACGATAAAGCTGACTGCACTTCGACTAATACGAATGGAGTATCTCCAAGAGCTAAATGCAAGCTACTGCTTTCTGCTTTAATTTCCCAGCCCCTAATTGCATATTTTGTTCACCAGTAAAGACAAGAAACTGTGCCCAATAGGCATCTCTACTCTGCTCAACATTCTCCTTACTGTATCAAAAAGATGTCCCTTGAGGTTTTCCCTTGTCAGTTGCCTATTGAATCTCCTTACAGCTCTTCGCCAAGAATGGAAGACCTTTATGCATTTATCATTCCACCATGGACTTTGTTGTGTATTGAAAGTTTTATTTTCCAGTAGAATTCAAAACAGTTGTTATGAATTTACTAACACATTATTAATGGAAGCCAAGTAATTTATGTCCAGTTATAAAAGATCTTTGACATAGCTTTGCCAGTTATTTATTTTCAGGATCTCACATAGTTGTGAACATCACAACGTAAAGAATCGCGTAATGAAATCTGTATAACAATGCCATCGCTACTGTCCTGAACAAGTCAATACTGTTGCCAGAGCAGGGCTGCGCCATGACAGGTAAACACCTGTAGACGCTGCTAAAAGTGTCAGAGAACCGTCACCCTGGGGGGGGGGGTCAAGAATATGCCAAACTACAGCGATAAAACCTCCCAAAAACAGACACGAAATAGTGACTTGCTTATAATAGTTCTTACAGGTTACAGGTACCATGTGGTGGTGAGTAGAACTTCTATAAAAGAGTTAACAAGTTTTATTACAATTTGTAATGTTCTATACAGGTAGAAACCATAGGGGATGCGTACATGGTAGTGTCCGGACTGCCTGAGAGGAATGGAGATGACCATGCACGTGAGATATCTCTCATGGCTTTGTCTATTCTTGATGCTTTGCATGCGTTCAGCATACAGCATCGGCCTGATACGCAGCTTAAAGTACGAATCGGCATTCACTCGGGTAAGTGCTGTAAAAGCAAGTAATACAAACAACAAGTCAATTCCTACTTGGGTCAAAAGAAAAAAAAATTTTATTTAATTTTTCTATTAAATAATTACAATTATTTTAAAACAATTAAAACAGCTGTTTCAATACATAATTTATAATATAAAATCAGCTGTTTTATGTAGTCATATGTTATCACTTAATTTAACCCAAATGAGATGAAGTAACTAGTTTGCATATTTTGCCCCTTTTATGAATAATTTTTCTCTCATATAAAACTAATAGTAATTCATTATTAAATTTAATTAATGAAATAATATTTGAAACAACTGTATTGACATCAAGTGTCATCCACTACGGATTTAAAAGAGTTCATTTTAACTTGAGTGAATGAATAAAAAGTATTTTATTAACGATTGAAAATTTGAAGAAGATATATATATATATATATACATAGGGGTAGTGTGAACTAAATAGAAGAATAGAATTTTTCGTTCTTGACTAAAGTAGGAATTAACCTTAATTTTTATTTAGATATATTACTTGTTACGGAATGTGTGAATATTGTGTTTTTATTACATATTTCTGCTGTTAAAATATATTTTCACCAGCGCAGATAATTTCTTGCGATATATCGCTGTTTTACAAATTTTTAAAACAGCTGATCATGTTTAATTGGATATTCTCTGCTAGGACCTGTTTGTGCTGGAGTTGTTGGCCAGAAAATGCCCCATTATTGTCTGTTTGGGGATACTGTAAACACCGCGTCAAGGATGGAGTCGTCTGGACAGCGTAAGCATTCCTTGGCACCAATTATTCATTGTGTTTAAACGGTAACACTTTAGCATACATTGATACGTAACACTTACCTGCAGTAGCACTTACTTTTCGTTTATTAAGGCCATTTCGGGAGATAAAGCATGCTACAATACTTGGCAAGTGTAATATTACAATGTATGTTGAAGTGTAAACCATTATCTCAAGTAGGAAATTGAATCAAATCATATTGATAATGTTACTTTTAGCTAAAAAAGTTTAATATAAATGTTTTAAGAGAATAAATTTGTCTAACATTTTTTTTACTGGATGTGTGGATTTTCCCTTACTCATTAAATTCATAAAAACATTCAATCATAAAAAATATGACGCGTGATAAATCATAAGTACATGAAGATAAATTACTTCCTCTTATACTTATATATATATATATATATATATATATATATATATATATATATATATAATTATTAGATAATTATATATAATTATATATATATTATTAGATATTATTATATTATAGATAATTATTAGATAATTATTTTTCCTGAAAATGCTGATACTTTTTTATCGGCGAAAAGCTTTGAATAAATATATTCATTAAAAGTATTCTTGTGTTTGAAATATTTTAAATTTATTAAATATATATATATATATATATATATATATATGTTTATATATGTATATGTATGAATATGTATATATGTCTTGTATAATAACGAAAAATAAGAGAAATTACAAATTCAAGAATAATTTATTATATAATACAATTCAAAGTTTTCAATGCCAAACAATACCAACATCATCAGGAATAACAAAGAATATCAAGCATACAAGTGTTAGTTAGATCTAACAAACAGTGTTGCCAAATCTATTACAATATTGTCAAATTTATTAACGTTTAAAACTTTCAATTTAGCCTATATAATTTTAAGGCAGCAAGTTAATAAATTGGATAATATTGTAATAGGTTTGACAACACTGTTGTTGTGTCTATTTAACTCATGTATATATATTCTTTATTATTCTTGATGATATTGGTACTGTTTTCCAACAAAAAACTTTGAACTGTATAGTACAATAAACTATTCTCTATATATATTATTCTGCATACATACATGCATACATATATATATATATAACATTATATAAGATATAATTTTATCATTATTCCAAAAAGCAATAACTGAAATTATGTATATATCGGTAAAAAACCTAATTCATTTATCAAAAAATTGAATTCAAACAATGATCAATGCCGAGTTTATTATTTTAATATTATACAAGCAACATTTCGGCTCTTTTCAAGCTTTCAAATCTGTAAACATAAAACATTAATCGTTATAATTTACACAATAAATTGCAAGTTCAACAACTTTAAATACAATTCCAAACATACAAGCACTGGATAAAACCCAAAAACTCAAACGAACTTCAGTTAGTCAATAGCAAAACGTTTTATGTGACCAAAACGTTGTTTGTATATTAAAATAATAAACTCGGCATTGATCATTTTAGTTCAATGTATTGTTAAAATTGCATGTTAAAAGCTAAACCCATCTAATTTATTTATGTTCTTTTCAGCTTTGAGAATTCATGTCAGCGACGCTACCAGGCAAATACTCGATAAGTTCGGCACCTTTCAGTTAGAGTTGCGAGGAGAAGTAGAACTGAAAGGCAAAGGTCGAGTGGTCACACACTGGCTACTGGGTTGCACAGAGGCTGACCCCCGACCCCACACACCTTTACATCACACTGACGTCATAGACAACAACCCTTACCCCCTTATATTCCCCGAGCTCAGTGTCACAATAGCAAAATGATTATATGCTAAACTCATGGTGCCATTTTAACGTTGCTTACTTTGTTTAAAACAGTACAAATGATTTTACTGTATTTATGTAAGGTTTAGAGTCGAACATTTATGTATGTTAAACACATAAACAGTTGCTAAGAAATATTAATGTAATAAATAAATGTTCTTTCCTGTTCAATTATTAGATATTTAGTGTTCAATAAGAGACATTGTCCACTTAGAGAACACTAACAAGTTACATCAGTCAGTTACACTTTCAAGGAATGTAGCTCTTTCAGTTACAATGAGTACTTTAAAGTATAATAAATCAGATAAGGTGAAATTAAGTGTATAGATTTATATTTTTGCAAATAAGGTCTGTTATTTTGTACAGCTTTTAATTATTACAGTAGGTTTGGCAAATATGTAAGGAATAATGAAACTCATGTAATATTACACTTACAGATGTAAAATACAATTTCATATATTTTATTAACTTGTAAATGGATTTGCATATTTTAAACATTCTGTGATAGCAAACTACTCGTCAGAATAAATTATATAAATTTTAAAAATTGAAAGAACTAAAGGGTCCAAAGTCAGCTAGAGGTATTAGTAATTATTGTTTTGGGTTTAGCTGTTTCAACTTTTGGCAGTGGGGAAATGTATACTGTCACTTAAGACTATAGGCTCTTTAAATATTTTATTACTTATAGAATGTTCTTTCTCCAGATTATTAAAGCTTTAGAGAATTAAATTTTTAATAATTTTAATTTTTATGATTTACTTGACTACTATTTATATTTTTATGATTTACTATTATATTCAAGACAATATAATTAATTATTGAATTATTATCTTTATAAAAACCAATTACTTTGTTTGAGTCTATTTAGAATAACTTTTTATTAAAAACTACCAACTTTGACAAAAAAAATAAACACATGTTAAATTTTAACATTAAAAAAAATCATTTGAAAATTTTATTATTAAAATCAAGAATTATTAAAAATTAATCAAGATTTTGCCACACCCCCCTGATGGGGCAAAGCTACCCAAAATATGAGTCTTTTAGGTGTTTATAATTTTATAATCATAATTAGGTGTAATATCCAACAAAATCACATTCATGACTTTGTGGTTGACTTGTTATTTTGAATGATTCAAAATAACCTAAAAAGGATCATTGGGTTTTTTTTCAATAAAGAGATCGTAATGTAATTTTTGATGCATAGTGTCAAAAGATTTGTTGCCATGAGATATGCTAGAAGCTAACTCACCTGTAGTTGTATAACTAGTTAAACCTACGTTTCTAACATTTAGATGATATTTGGTCATTATCAAGAGATAAAGCATTTCTACTACTGAAGTTGCATGCCTTTCAACTTTCCATTTATGTCTTTGATGTATAAACATTATTTTTATCATATATCTTTTTAAAATGGTTTAAAGGTTCTATAAGAAAACAAAATTGATAGATTTCACGTATAAAGTATTATAAATATATACTTAATGATAGCTGGCAAAAAACCACTGTTTACTGATATTTTTAGCAGACATGTTTTGCACTTGGTCATTGCATTGTTCAATGCTGTCACTGACAAGACTGTTGTTCAGGTGTGATGTGTTATTTTGAGTCTGTGGTGTATACGTGTTCTGTGACTTGTTCTTGGAACACATAACTAACAACCACTCTGTGAACATCAGAGAACAGCAAGACACCACATACTTGCAATAACATAACACAGCTGAGCAACAGTCTTGTCCTTGACTCACAACATTTAACAATCCACTGATCTAGTGTGAAACACGTCTACTGTAAAAAATCAATTAGTAGTTTTTTGCCGTGTTATCAGTAAATATACATTAATTACACAAGTCTCCAGTAATTGATAATATTGTAGTTTCAACTCCAAAGACGTAAACTATCTTGCCTTTACTTTTTTTTATTTTAAAATTTAAAAAGAATGGTTAACTGTAAAACTATATGAGTTACATAAACTTCTTTTATATCTAAGCTTTTTGGCAAATGCTTAAGGAGGAAATATAATATATTTTCTTAATGAGGCCATATATATTTCAAATATTACTAGACATGATTTTTCCCAAGTCTATGAAACATGATTTTAGCATGTAGTATTTTCAGATAACCTTTTTTAAGACAAACATATTTCAAAGTTCAAAACATTTTTGAGATTCATGATCCCCAAAGAGTTAACAAAACAATGGTATTGACCTCACTCAACCTAATTAATTCTAAACCAAATAAATAAGTACGCTATCTACAAACACAAGCTTGTTATACTCGTACAATCTGTTCCAGGTTATACTGAAAGTGCCATCTCATTTTTACAACAAATTTAGTGTAGAACATATTAAAAAACACATAACCTAAATCAAACTTTGTCATACACATATGAAACATACTACACTCACACACCAATCTAGAAGTCATTCACTACATCAAAAAAGCAGCAAACTAAACACAACAGAAAATTACAAGATATAGAAACACCACAAAAACTATTCACAACACATTCTAAACAACAAAACACACTCACAATCAAATACTATGTTTGATCACATAATTAACAACTACTTAATGAGCAGTAACACACCACAGAACACCAACACAACACAGACTCACACGAACACAACACACCTGAGCAACATAGCATTGAGCAATGCACTGACCTAGTGTGAAACGTGTCTGCTGAAAAATATCAGTAAGTAGTGTTTTTTTTTTGTTTGCCAAGTGATACCAAAGGGGTAATTTATAAAAAAAAACCCCAAGATGTACATCACAAAAACTGCAAGTTTTAGAGTGAAATTTACGAATTGAAGATGAAACATTTTGGAATTACGTCTTCACTAATTAATTTTGTTTAATTATTAATGAAATTAACAGTAAAATATTACAGACAGTGAATGTAATAAAAATCCAAACAGGTTTTAATGTATAATTAGGTTACATATATCTCTCAAAAACATGTTTCAGTAGGTCGATATATTTTCAATAACCATAGATTGGTTTTAAAATAAAATAATGGTAATTAAATATAATGCATAGCCCAACCTCCATTCTTTCGGGTTACATCTTTACTCAAACAATTCATTTGCAATATTAGAAAATTTATTACAAATGTCACAAATCAGAATAGTGGTTAAATTTTGAAAAAATAAACATAGCTTAAATTTAGATTTCCTCTGAAAGCAGGTTGAACATTTCCAATCTGATGCCTTTGTGATCCACCATTAAATGCCATGGCATTCATTAATCAAATAATTAAGGCCTCTCAAATTCGACAAATAAAGTGAATATTACCCACTTCAGTGACATTCCCAAAGGTTGAGCCATTTCTTTCATCTTCTATCAACAATCACCCATAACCATTTTATACATGTTGCAATAATTTCTGGGGTAGTGACATGTCTCATCTTCCAAGCTAGCCCAACAAAATTCAAACTAATCTGTCTACCTGACTACAGTTTAATGTTAAGACCTAGTGTATTCTGAAATTTACCATGATTTCCTTCCTTTTTGAGATTCTACCATTTAACAAATTGAGAGGTTTTTCAGTCTTCACAAATCACTATGTACGAATAACATTATGCCCCCTCATAGATTTCTACTCAGAGAATAATGCAAGTTAAGATTGTAAATTTAGGTTGTTTGTATTTTTCAATTTTTACCCTTGTGTTTAGTTTGTGAAATTTATAATAACTTATATCTTGTTTGAAACGAATTTTTAAATAACATATATAAACCTTTGAAAAATGGAGATGGTGCTATATATTGTATAAAATTACCAAAATATTTTTTTTAACAATTATAATGAAAATATATATTTTATATATCAAATTCATTTACAATATAAATTTAGACAATATATATACATTTGTGCCTTAGTATCCACAGTATCGGTATCTGCGGTTTCAATTAACCATGGTATGGCTTCACACTGATAATCGAGGAGTAGTTGATGTTCAACACCCATCTCCAAGTCAGTTTGTTTTTACGTATACAGTATCGAATTGCTTATATACAGCAGCCTATATCATTTCCTTGTTGATTGTTGAGCCGGATTCCACAGCCTTACTGCTTCCCTCTGAAATCTTTTCAGTCTGCTTCTAGTGATTAGATTAGCCTATTTGCTGCACTTGTTCGTGTTACTACTACAGCAATTAACATGTACATATTCTTCTGTTTGGCAATAATGTTCACAAAACGTACCAGTAATGAAGCGTCTAATAATGATAAAGCTGAAGTGTTGTTTCATTAAGTGAACATTTTTGATTGGGTCTGAAAGGAAATCGCTCACATGTATTGCGAGATTGTATAACAAAAACGAATCAGTACTATGGGCTTACTGTACATAACAATACTTACATACTGTACTGTAATATTTTAAAGAATATACAGTATATAATGTACTAATGCAATTCACGTATTTATGTACATGTACTGTATACTGTAAATACCTGTAGATGTAGTATTTGTTTTAACGGAGATAACACACCTCGTCCTTATTATCCGTAGATACACGTTACCACGGTAATTTTGGTCCCCATTACTTGCGGATATGGAGGTACAACTGTATGTGTGCATATATATATTTATATATTACCTTGTTGTGATGAGGCACCTTTCGGTCACCTGACCATTGTCGAATCACTGTGACAATAGTGATTCGACAATGGTCAAGTGACCGAAAGGTGCCTCATCACAACAAGGTAAAAATTGCACTTAGTGGTGGATAAAAGTATTTACAATAGTCATTTATCAACTTCATAAAGTCAGTGCAACGGAAAAATACTGGACAACGTAAAATATGAAAATATATATATATATATATATATATATATATATATATATATATATATAAAATTTTATTTAAATATTACAATTGTAAAAACTGTTACTACATCAAAGATTTCCTTAAAATAATTATGAAAATTTATTATGAAAATCTGTTGTGGTGGAAGTTGCTTGCATAACCAATGTTTTATTATTAGCCTGGACCTATTAGTTTGTAATTTTAGAAACCACAAGGCAACTATCAAGGCCTAAGAAATTAAAATTTTATAACACTGTGTTCTATAAAACTGAGGCAGTTTGCCTAATTAACTTACTGTATAAACAAAACTGGTCTGTTTCCAAAACCACCAGCCCAAGTGTCTTGCAGCATAGTTACTGTATTGTGTTAAATTAGACTTTCTAATAATATAACTTGCTGTATAAAATAATTATTGTATTTTTACAAATAAAATTATTTTAAAAACCAAATGTGTTCTAATTCCATTCAGTCAGTCAGTCAGACAGTCTGAGAAGATGGGGGTTATACAGCATCTGTCATCGACAATGGCTGTGGGTAGGTATATGGGTAGGGGCTGGATGTAGAAAGGGCATCTGCAAGGCAGGACATTTTTTTGGGTGGGACGGAAACTAATTCCATTACATTGGTCTATTAAATATATATCGCTGGATTTTGGTGGTGTTGACATTTGGTGAGCCTTTCAAATTGAAACTATAATCTAACAACTTGAACAAACTTATGAAAAAATTAAATATAAAACATACTAAAGATCTTTTTTCCAAAAAACTATTCTGATTATAATAATAGGTAATAATTGAGCTAGATTATTAAGGTTATAAACAAATAAGTAACTGCACACAAACTCACAAAAAATATACTATATAATCATACGGGTTTCAATTACTTATGTCATCATCAGTGACACTGATACAAATTTACAGTTTTTTAAACAGAGTTGCAGTTGTAAATTTCATTGCAGTAGTAGCGTCAATGATGATCACATAAATCATTGAAACAAGTATGATAATAAAGTATATTGTTTTGTGAGTTCATGTGCAGTTATTTATTTTTATTTGTTTATCCTAATAATATATTTTTGCAAAACCTTTGATTACGTTTCAACGTAAATATTTGTTTTCTGTAAATGAATTTTTGGTAAAAATATGAAATTCATTGACTCTCTCTGCATTCTCTGCATTTCCCCCCTCCATTTTATTTCCCCCATTACATTTTTAATACTTAATCCCCAATGAATATTTTTATATTTAATATATTAAACAACCATATTTTTTAATATCTTATTCTTTATCTAATTCTTGAAGAATTCCTACTTACATTCTCACACACAGACTCATGAAATCACTATTTATCGAGGTGACAGGATTTTGTTTATAAAGGCTTCCTGGCATGTTCACATACCACTGTTTGCAGCCTCTCGCCAGGTCCGTAACTATTAAAAATATACTATTTATATAGGATATAAGGTAGAAACTGTCACCCAATAGAAAGAAATAAAAAAGCACACTAATAAAACAATAAACAAAGCTATAACATAATAAAGACAAGAAATATATATAACTCACAATTATTAAACTTAAATTTCGAACACGTTTCAATGGCATCATGTCATCATCATCATCAGTAATGCTGTCACAACATAAAACTTTAATTAGATTTAAAAAATTTTATTGCTCAGAATTTGCAAAAAATCAAGACAGCGAAAAACAACGAACACTCAAGAAAGCAGAGATCTATCACTATAAACTGACAATAGCAATTGACTTCGTTGCTTGTTGTAATCATCTTGAATTTACCAATTAAAATATAAATAAATAATTCAAAACTAAGTGAATACTTAAGAGCTCATTTGTAGACGCGTTTCAAAACAATCGTTCCTTTTACGAAGCTAGGCCTCTACTCTGAGGCCTAGTTATGAATTATTTAATTATAGATAAACTTCGATTGAAGTTAAGCTCGTACTTGAGGATATGTTTGTCACTGCACTATGTATTGGCCCAATGGATACATCCCTGGTGCCAGAACGCCAAGGTGACATTCAATACATAAGCACTCAATGGGTTAAAACCATTTGATCTAATATAATTGATATATTATTTCATCAGCTGTTGAAATTTCATTGGAATAAGAGTTATGTGTTGAAAAACTTTACAAAAGTAGATATTTAAAAAAATTTATTTTAGAAAATAAAATTTGTTTTTGAACAATTTCTTTTTGTCACTAAATAATACGAATAGTAGTTCTTCCTGTAACAGTTACCAATCCTTCATCCTGGAGTTCCTTAAGAGAATCTTCAAACATTTCTCTTGTTAGCATCTGCAATTAAAAGACCATACATTTTATTATTTATATATCAAATCCATACAACTGACAGCTTTTATTAAAAAATCTTTGAGTTGACTAAATGGCAAAGGCCACAAAAATCACCATCCACTGTAAAAATAATGTATGAAAAGTTTTAAAATAAAATGGCTTGAAAATGGCCGTGAAACAGCCACGATATACATCAAGTTTAAGTTAGGCTAGTAATATAGTAGCGCCTACTTTAGGCTAATTTGGAATTTTCGACAATTAGTCACAATTATTTTAGATAAAATTACCACTTGCGATGATTCCTTCATGTCTGTTAAGAGTTTCTGATAGTTTAGTGAAGTTCCTTTTCCTTTTGCTGTGAGTATTTTGCGCAACGCATTAGTGAGCTCTTGTCTTCGTTTACGAGCTGCAGAACTCAACCCTGTCGTCAAAATACTAACGTCTATCTTTCCTGAGAGAGGGTCAGTTGCTGACTGTTTCAAAGCTTCTCTGTGCAGCCTAAAAGTGAACAGTGAGTATAAACTGATAAATATATAATTAAAATAACACTAAAAATTCCTCAATCGAACTTCAGTATTTCTAATTATATGATAATTTAACATATTGACTGCCATCACCAATAATTTAACATATTGACTGCCATCACCAATAATTTAACATGTTTAACATCTCACTGGTGACTGACATTGTATTTTTGCATAGGCCACCCATGACCAACAATGTAGACCTAACTTCAGATCATCATACAACACTGTCAGGCACATTCACAATGTACTTAACCATATGAGGTGCACAACTGTGAGATGACCACATATGAAATGGCCTCTGTGTGTGCCTACAACTTCGCGTTCAGAAAATTTTTTCATTATTTTTCTTCAAGACTATAATTACTGCGAAACTAGAAGTTCAGAATTACAAGGAAATAGTTTTTATGTACACTTCTTTGTAGAACTACATTACGTTTTAGAATAGTTTTGCCTTTGATTTGGTTCTATGAAAAAATTCACCTAAAAAACTGAACAATTTGAAAATTAGAAACTAAAAACTTTACTAAAAAATTTTGTTGTTGATGACGAGTTTGTTGTCAATCACTTATTACACTTTGAGATTACTTGTAACCAGACATTCTATTAATATAAGTTTTTAAATTGTTAACTTACATTTGGAGGAAAAGTTTTCGTAGTACAACTTCAATTTCGAAGTGCAATAAGTAAAAACTTTAATTTAAAAACTCTTCTTCCATTTCATAAGATCATATAAAATTCGTAAAAACAGCTCAATTTAAAACCTACTTGTATTGAAACAATACAAACATAAATGTTAGAATAATGTTCAGATTATATTTACATTCTAATTATTCAAGAAAGAAAATTTTCAAACAAAAATTCAGTTATGCTGAAAATTTAAAAACTTCGTGAGGAAAATTTAGTAACTATATTTATTGTTTAAAAAAATATAAAATTATGAAAATATGTTATAGTATATATTTATACTTGAATTTATACTGAAAAATTACAATAAAAATTAAACATTTTACATGCATTCAGAAGATTGGCCTTGAATGGGAAATGCATAGTAAGCCCGACAACATGACCAGCCTCTATTATAAATATTTACATTGCACCATGATGGTCACCAGTGCCCGCCACATTATAAAATAAACTAGTTTAAATGAATAAACGCACTAGAAGACAAAATATTATTATGTTTTATCATTATTTAACAAAAAGTACAACAAAGAAAAAATTGTGTTTGAAGTTTATCAGAAAACTGGTTGGCAGCCAATGTGTTAAATGTTTACTATTCCTGAGATATAATTGATCTAGACGTGATTGTAATTCAAGTGCATTTGGTTTTGTACATTATTTATTGTTGTTAACCTAAAAAGCTTATACTAGGCTTTCTTTCTGGATATTTATCTAATTAAACAAATTTTGTCAATAAATAGGAAATTCTGTATGTTGGTTTTATATGACTAGTTAATACAAATATCGAGAGTTAACTGCAAAGCTTATCGAAGTAATATATCTGTTTCCCTTAAACGAAAAATATTAAAATAATAGTTGACTACAAAATTAAATATTTTATTCCTTAATTATGATTTTTTATACTCACAATCTACTTTCAAGTAAAACTTATGTAGCGTCACTTATCATAAGAGATTAAACTATTACTATAAAAGTTAAATATTTACACATCATTAATTTATAGAATAATACATGAAGACATAAATTTTTTTTTAAACAATTAAACTAACATATGCATATCATAATTTCTGAACATTTTACCTATATGCTTCTTCGACATCTTCAATTGTAACAGTTGAACTAAATTTTGTTTTAGCATGCGCTTCTGCTAGACGGATTAATGACTCCAACTGACGTGGATAGGCAGAGATCTGACCTCTTCCACTACCTATTTTACGCATGTCCACATAAGCTTGCACTAACTTCTGTGACGCCTCTTCACTAAGTTTTGGATGAATATTATCACGAGCATATGCAATATAATCTCTCAATAAGCCCATATCCTAAGCGAACAGAAGTATAATTACATCAACAATAACGCAATAATTACAGTTAAGCCAGAATAAAGGCCAAAATAATTACCATAAACTCATCATCTTCATCACTACTGGTCTTGTAATACAAAGACACAAGATGGCGAGCAAGTCTACGATCATACACTTCATTTTGTGGATCTAGGATTAGGAATATGAGATCAAATCTGAAACACAAAAGATAATTTTTAAAACAGTACTGAAAGCAATTAAACTTCTAACCACTAAGGATATGTGTCTGCTCTGAGCTTTGTTTAGATTTAGAGCTGTTTTAAGAAAAGACAACGGTTGGCATAAAAATAGTTCAATATTGGAATTTACGAAGTGTTGAATATCTTATAAATCTACAATGAAGCTTTTTAAAGTATATTGCTGACAAGTGAAACAAAATAATGTAAGTAATAATTATTGGCAATGAAAAAGGGAGACACATTTTTATATTACAGTGGAGCATCGAAAATCCAGATCAATTGGGACTGGGAACCATCCAGACTACTGATTTATCCGGATTTTCAAAAGATCTATAAACTACTGCATATTATTGATATTTCATTAACTACAATCTATTTTAATGCTTAGAGTATCGTTTGAATTAAACTAGTAATTATTACAAAATAGGCGTCAGAGTGCTTAAAAAATACAAAATAATTTAGTGAAAATTACTTTTAGGGAAATATTGACGGAAACAGACGAGTTGCGACATTTCACTTGAAAAATTGCTATTACAGATAAATAATAATATCAAAAGCGTATTATATGACCAAATTAGCTAAAAATTAAGTTTAATAATAAATTTTATTATTTTGCTGATTGGTAGAATAAGTGATATTGGTTTGTGTCCAAAACATAGAGATCTAAACAATTTTTAAATCATGATTAAACATACTGTATCTTGCCTTTTAAATTTAGTTATGACACATTTTTTCTAAATTGATTAATCTTCTTTGCATTTACAATTAAGAAGTGGCACCAGTGCATTGCATGCTAAAACCACGATCCGGATTTGCGACGCTCTGGGTTTTTGACCTACAGATTATTTGATGCTCTACTGTAATCTATATATTGATATAAATATTTCAGAAATATAATTTGCAGATATATAGTAGTCTTGTTTATCCTGACAATGTGTATATCAACTGCAAATACATGTATTATAATAAGACTAAACTTATTCCTCATTGCTCCCAACTGTAAAGCAAACAGCTATTTGTTACTTCAACTGTACAGTGGTCACATTTACTCTATAACTCACGTATGTTATTTGCCTAACTCTTACTCACTTACTTTCAGAACTCCTTAACTGAGCGCAGTGCCAAATTTCATTATATACAAATTGGTTTTGTATCTGTAATTTACAAATGATATCTTGTTTAGAAGTTAAAATGTATTACATAGCAATAAAAAAGAAAATTGTTGCATAGACAGAACAAAACTAAAGGAAATCAAGAATTTGGACAAGAAAAACTCAATGCAGAATGCAGAGAGGAAAACAAATAAAACATTTGTGTATATCCACAGGTACCATAACACATTAAAAAAAATATACATGAAATGTATCTTATGAAGTTGGCTGAGTTTTCTTTACAATGAAAATATTGGAAAGAACCCCAATACCACAAAAATAATCAAAAATAACAAATAAAACAAGTTACTTAAGATTAAACCCTTATGTACATTTCGATGACCATGTCATCATCATCTCATCATTCTAGTTTCATGATCTTTCATCTCATCATTCTAGTTTGTAACTTCTTGTGTGCTAGATTGTATTTTGTAATAAGACCCTCTGATGATGATGACATGGTCATCGAAATCTACATAAGGGTTTAATCTTAAGTAACTTGTTTTATTTGTTATTTTTGTGGTATTAGGGTTCTTTCCAATATTTTCATTGTAATATATTGTACCACTGTGCTCTTGATATTGTGAGTTTTCTTTGTTTGGTCTTCATAGTTAAGAAACAAATATCTGAACATATTATTACTTATTTTGTAGCAAAATACTTTCAATTTAGATTGAATTCAAACATTATGTAGATTTATAAGCAAGTGCCAGCTAGCTCGACTGATGCAAGAAGCTATAAATATATCTGTTACAATTTTAGTTTTAACTTGATCAGTATTAGGCCCAAGACACATGTAAAATTCTATGTAGCATAAATACTTATGTAGTTTGAAGTTTGCCATAGTTTTTTTTTACGTTATTACTCTCTAAAATTTTCAATCGCTTGTGATCTCTCCCTTCACCTAAGCGTAGGATAAGTGAGACGCTACACACATACATGCGCATACACACACAGATGCACATCACTTTGCAATATAATGAAATTCTAATATAAAAATTAAAAGATCTATAGCTGAGTAGCGTAAATTTAACCACATCTAATCTCTTACCTAGACATCAAGGTATGTGGTAGTTGAATGTTTTCTATAATTGTTTTATTTTTGTTCCACTGAGACTCGACAGGATTTGCTGCAGCAAGGATGGAAGTACGGGCATTAAGTTGACAAATTATACCTGCTTTGGCTATGCTCAGAGTTTGTTGCTCCATTACCTATTAAAGAATACACACACAGCTTAGAAATGTGTTTATAAACAATTTGCAATATAAATCAGGTACTAATAGAATATCATTTTTTTAAATATTAAAATATAAAAACCCTGTATTAATTAGGAGCAGTTAATTTAAGGTTTAGCACATTCAGTAATTCTACGATTTATATAAAGTTATTACAGTTTATTTATCACAAATTCTTCAGTTTTCTGCATTTCTAGTAATTTAAAACCATTTTTGTAGTTGATAAATTTTGCAGAACCTTTACCAGTCAAAGTTACTATGTCCATTAACCCTTTTCTCAGAACTGTTGTTTTCAACAACATAACATTAAGGAACGACTGGAATTGTATTCCTGGAAATACAGAATCAAATATATTTCTTTTATAAATTATGCTGTTGTTTGAACTGTACATCATTCTAGTTCCGTTTGGTGCTATATTTTATTGTATTGATTAGAAATTTGCTGCTTACAGTGTTAACCAATTTGTGGTTAAGAAGGAGAGTAAACTGGTCCTGCCATAAGTTACCTCAAGCTTCCAACATTTCAAGCCTAGTCCCTTATAGGCACCTATCTATAATACTGGAGGTTTTTTGTGAAAATATTAAAATATTCCTGACTTATAATAAAATGTCATATTTATAGCATATTATACATGTTTTTAAACAGAATGTTTAAACTAGGTTTTAAGAAATATATGCATTGATTACTTATATACAAATTGGATTATAGTCCAATGTATAAAAAAGTCAAATAAATAAAATAGTGACACTACATCACTGCACTTCACCACACACATTTCACATCGGAATGAAAATAAATAGCTAATGTTGTTAATCATTTTAAAGCTAAAAAGAATCCTTTCTTCCTGAATCTAAAATCGAGTCAGTTATGTATTCATTCAGTCGATTGAACCTCGGCCTAGATCAGTTTTACTGTCACTAACTCTGTCTAAAAACTAGATATCTCGTATAGAATCACTTCCTAGAGTGTCTTTTGCCATTATAGCCATAACATAAAATCATTAACAATAATAGTTAAAACTAAATAACTGAAAGATAAAATATAACACGAAAAACAACATGTAACAAACAAAACACTATCTGACAAGACAAACATTCGTCTGCTAGCTCTTGGTTGACATTCTTCACCAATTGAGTTTTTATTCATAAAAGCAACTCTGATTTTCCCAAAGTTAAAGACATGTGAAGTAGAATAACCAATGTAAAGACCAATATCGATGAAACCAAAATAAGTGAGAATTACATTGCTATTGATGTGAATACAGGCGTTTTATACATTCCTATTCTATAGTCGGGCATAGGCTTCAATGTGTTGACAAATTATTCCCCTCAACACATCATACCTTGTAGCAAGCTAGACAAGAGCCAAAATTTACTAAGCCCTCAAGACATCATCACAAACACTATGTGCATATTATAAGCTTTGTTCTTATAAAATAAAAATAATAATTACCTCATGAAGAACACTTCTAGTTGAATCATTCATTTTATCGAATTCATCAATGCAACATATTCCATTATCAGCTAGTACCAAAGCCCCCCTGAAACAAACAAAATAGCAAAGTTAAAACTAATGCATCTGACAAACTTTCTCTTAAACAATTTTGAAATGAATATCTGGTTAAAAATTATCCTCTTCAGAAAGTATTACACCTGGTCTCAGGTTTAAAAAAATGTTTCTTTTCAAACATTATGACTTTATAAAAAGTTATTTATTTTCTTATATTTATTCAATTTGATAATGGAATACTAGTAATACCTCTAAAAGCTACTTCTTTCAGATTTTTGCTAAATAGTTGTTTTCATGATACAGACGCATAAGTACGCTAAAATATATGATATTTTAGTATATTTATATGATATTTATTTGAGTTTGTGTGCTTATTTCATACAAATAGCCTGGATAATAACCAGTTTTGTAACTAATCCAAAAATTATATATTTCAGATACACTCAGGGTGTCTAGTAAAATAGCTTGAAGAAATTCCCTGGGTTTTCCCTGACTTTTCTAAATTGTATTTACACTATATTTATAACACTTAGAATATAAACAAATTTATACAACTGTCTTGTCTTAGCTTTTTCGCTTTAGTTTTTCAATCTCTTCAGATATAAGTTCTATTTCTTTTGTAGCAACTGACATCACTTTTGCTTTTTTAGCTTCCAGTTCCTTCAGCTGAATATTATTTTTCCTCTTCTTAGCTGCTCTTCTATCTTTCTCGGTCATTTTCTATCTATAGAAAGCCCAGTTTACATTGGACCCATCCATTGATATCTGAAGGATCTTGGATAAATCCAGACTTTGAACACCTTTTAAGAATGAATTGAGTAACTCTTTTGCTTTTGTGTCTGTAAGGAACACAGAACCAAAATATCGAGCTTTCATTTCATCCGTCTCTGCATCCCAATACCTAACACTCAAATCCATTTGGGCTCTTTGTGATATTTTGTTTAAACTTTCATCAAAGCCAATTACATAGTTAGAATTTGAATTTAAAATAATTTGATAAACCGAATACAACACTATAGGAAATTTTATCTTTCCGGAATCTTATGTTCTGTGCAATGGTGCTATCAGGGAACATCCTTGGAAAGAGGCACACACTACCTTCTGCATTGCGTAAAGAAGTGTTGCATTACTAAATTCACGCACCATATAATCTCTGCTTCTGTCACTTCATCTTTCAGTTTATATTTATCCTAAGGAAGGAGGGGAGGTAATGACGACATCAATGAAAACCGGAACCTTCCATGTTGAAATAAACAGTGTAAAAATAATCACCGTCAAATAAAACACATACTATCACGAGTCTAGACAAATAGCTGGCTACGAATGTTTACACAGCGTTCTGAGTGGTCAGAAACAGACTGAGTTATCTGTTATCCCCACCTGTCCATATGATAACAGAACCACTGCGCACCCCAAGGCCACGGTCCAGGCTAAAACCTCCCAGCTGTACCAACTCGACACGTTTAATATTTATTGACATAAGTCCTGAGGTCATAGCAACGGGCTTATCAAATAAATAATGGGCATCTAAATAAAGAAGTGTTATTTCCTGACTGCCCTGCCCCTAAACCGCTGGCTTACAATACCAAATATTCGAGAGCAATGGCCACTAGTTTTGTTTCTAATCAAAATAAATATTTTCCCGATTTTTTAAAATTTTCCCTAACTTTTCCCTGAATTTTCCAGAATTTTAAAATTCCCTGACTTTTCCAGGTTTTCCCGGTTTTCCCTGTCACTAGACACCCTGACACTGTATCTTTTGTTAACTAATTAAAGAAACTCCACGATTATTTTCAAAAAAATGTATGTTGATTCTTGTTTTAGAGCTGATAAAAACCTGAACATTTTAATAAAAACTGAATATTATTAAAAATTCATTTAAAAATACTACCAGAGTTGAATGTGTTTTTATTCAGTTAAGTAAAAATTGTTACCAAAACTATCAACCCCAACATCTGATTGTAAGAAGAAACATAACAAAATACATTTTGAGGTAGGGAAATGAAAACTGATAGGATCGGAGGAAACAAATGTTAAAAAAATAATACTGTTCAATTAGTATTGTCAAATAGCTTCCCAATGAAGGCACTTACGTTATTGAGAAATAATACATTTCAACATCTCCTAACTAATAGAAAAGAATGGACACATGAAACGAATACCTACAAAAATGAATTCAGTTCATTCTCTACTGATGTGACAAATATCAGGAATTATTCATTGCCAAAGATCAAACTGTCTAGAATAGACTATTATTCTGTTAATCATAAAATAATAAATCAATAATAAGTTTATGAAAAGTTGAAACACAAAATGGATTGACAAATCAGTATAAATGCAATGACTGATTTTTTTAATACCACCAGCCAAGTGAGAAATTGATATGTTTATTCATCAATTCTTAGACAACTATATGATGTTGCCCTATACGTGTAACTAGAAAGTAATACTTATATACCGAAAAAAAACAAAAACCCTTGATTAGTTTGTTTAGCCTAGGCTTAAAATTAGTTATTCAATAAAATTATTAAAATAATAAGTTACGTTTGTAAAACAAGCTGCCTAGTTTCTGGATCTTTGGACACATATGCTGTTAGGCCAACCGCAGATGATCCTTTACCACTTGTATATTGACTACGAGGTACCAAGTTATATACATAGGATAGTAGTTGGGATTTGCTTGTACCAGGGTCTCCGCATAACAAAATGTTGATTTCAGCCCTGAAATATAAATTCTGTTATAACCAATATAAAATATTTTATGCTTTATAAGGAATTGCTTCATAACTATTTAAGTTATGAAACAAGATTTTATTATAAAGGAATGTAAGGAGTTTACTATGTAGGAAATGATTATCATGTAGATTTTGATGACCATGCCGTCATCATCTTACAAAATTAAAATCTAGAATACAATAATTTACAAACTAGAATGAAACTGTAATTGTGTAAGATGATGCTCATCGAAATGTACATAACGGTTTTTTTAAGTAATATTTCTTAAGATTAGTTATATTAGTAATATTATAATATTACTTGCAATATTAGTCAGTTTTTATTATTTTTGTGGTTTTGGGTTTTCGCCAATAATTTTATTGTAACAAAGAATATAATGAAAAGTTTCCATACAATTACAGTAAACGTAATTTGAAGATTAAAAAATTGTTTATAAAATTCTTCCCTGCAAAATACTAGCTTATGTACAACACAATACATTCTACTAAACCATACAAAGATGTTTTGCAATCAATACTAAGAAATAACCTGAACTCAGTACAAAGATAATGCATCAAATAATAAACCTTAGTTCCAGGTTTGTGGGAAAATAACTGAGGAATAATACATTCTACTAAACCATACAAAGATGTTTTGCAATCAATACTTACAAATAACCTGAACTCAGTACAAAGATAATGCATCAAATAATAAACCTTAGTTCCAGGTTTGTGGGAAAATAACTGAGGAATAATACATTCTACTAAACCATACAAAGATGTTTTGCAATCAATACTTACAAATAACCTGAACTCAGTACAAAGATAATGCATCAAATAATAAACCTTAGTTCCAGGTTTGTGGGAAAATAACTGAGGAATAATACATTCTACTAAACCATACAAAGATGTTTTGCAATCAATACTTACAAATAACCTGAACTCAGTACAAAGATAATGCATCAAATAATAAACTTTAGTTCCAGAATTATGGGAAAATAACTGAGGAATAATACATTCTACTAAACCATACAAAGATGTTTTGCAACCAATACTTACAAATAACCTGAATTCAGTACAAAGATAATGCATCAAATAATAAACCTTAGTTCCAGGTTTGTGGGAAAATAACTGAGGAATAATACATTCTACTAAACCATACAAAGATGTTTTGCAATCAATACTTACAAATAACCTGAACTCAGTACAAAGGTAATGCATCAAATAATAAACCTTAGTTCCAGGTTTGTGGGAAAATAACTGAGGAATAATACATTCTACTAAACCATACAAAGATGTTTTGCAATCAATACTTACAAACAACCTGAACTCAGTACAAAGATAATGCATCAAATAATAAACCTTACTCCCAGGTTTGTGGGAAAATAACTGAGGAATAATACATTCTACTAAACCATACAAAGATGTTTTGCAATCAATACTTACAAATAACCTGAACTCAGTACAAAGATAATGCATCAAATAATAAACCTTAGTTCCAGGTTTGTGGGAAAATAACTGAGGAATAATACATTCTACTAAACCATACAAAGATGTTTTGCAATCAATACTTCCATACAAAGATGTTTTGCAATCAATACTTACAAATAACCTGAACTCAGTACAAAGATAATGCATCAAATAATAAACCTTAGTTCCAGGTTTGTGGGAAAATAACTGAGGAATAATACATTCTACTAAACCATACAAAGATGTTTTGCAATCAATACTTACAAATAACCTGAACTCAGTACAAAGATAATGCATCAAATAATAAACCTTACTCCCAGGTTTGTGGGAAAATAACTGAGGAATAATACATTCTACTAAACCATACAAAGATGTTTTGCAATCAATACTTACAAATAACCTGAACTCAGTACAAAGATAATGCATCAAATAATAAACCTTAGTTCCAGGTTTGTGGGAAAATAACTGAGGAATAATACATTCTACTAAACCATACAAAGATGTTTTGCAATCAATACTTCCATACAAAGATGTTTTGCAATCAATACTTACAAATAACCTGAACTCAGTACAAAGATAATGCATCAAATAATAAACCTTAGTTCCAGGTTTGTGGGAAAATAACTGAGGAATAATACATTCTACTAAACCATACAAAGATGTTTTGCAATCAATACTTACAAATAACCTGAACTCAGTACAAAGATAATGCATCAAATAATAAACCTTACTCCCAGGTTTGTGGGAAAATAACTGAGGAATAATACATTCTACTAAACCATACAAAGATGTTTTGCAATCAATACTTACAAATAACCTGAACTCAGTACAAAGATAATGCATCAAATAATAAACCTTAGTTCCAGGTTTGTGGGAAAATAACTGAGGAATAATACATTCTACTAAACCATACAAAGATGTTTTGCAATCAATACTTCCATACAAAGATGTTTTGCAATCAATACTTACAAATAACCTGAACTCAGTACAAAGATAATGCATCAAATAATAAACCTTAGTTCCAGGTTTGTGGGAAAATAACTGAGGAATAATACATTATGTGGTTTCAATTACAAAAATTTACACTATTAAGAAATAATATTGAAAAATAAATTAAATTAATTTCTACTGAGGTCAACAAAAACAAAATTTTATTTTGGTTACTTTTTATTTTTTAATTACAATTAATATAAATACCTATATACATCACAGTATTAAGTGCCAAAGTAGAAAAGGAATTTCCTTGCAATTTTCCATTTCCCTCTTTATACAGTATATAATGTTGACTATTTTTTTTGGGTTTTCCTATTTATTCACTTTTTTCATTTCTAAATGAAATTTCTTCCTTCTGACAGATTCTTAATATCTAGTTTTCAAATAATCAATATTTATACAAATCACATAAAGTACTATATTATAAACTATAAATCTGTGAATCTGTAACATTTGGGTATGTATACACATCTGTGGTTCACTTCAGTCTTTTCTTTTTCTCTTTTTTGATTGACAAAGATTGTTTAATCAAAATATTTCAATAGTGTGATAAGTTTTTATATGTGTCTATTTATTTACTTCCTCTCCTATGGGCTGCATGACCTTGACGTGGTGGAGAGGCTTAATCCGGGCGTGGGGGACGGGTGGAGCGGAGCTGTACGTATGTGGCTCCCTATAAACGGGAAGTCCAGGCAATTGTGTGAGTGCATGAAGGCGGCTCAAAAAAAGGGGCCAGTCCTAGCACTTGAAGGGTTGTTATCTGCCCGGCTCTCGCCCTGCCCTTCCCCCTTCCCTTGCGGGCGGCAACCAAGAAGCACCCCTCATCCAGGTTGGTGGTTTGGATGGGCACTTACACCCCCGATCGGAAGGTGTTATGCGATCCGTGCCGATGTAGATTCGTGGCTCTCAGGGTAAGGAGGGTCCTTAACGGAGCCTCAGGGGCACCTGGCGCCACCCCTGAATACTAAAGTCGCCTTACCGCCGTAAGCGGACCTTTATTTCCCTAGCTGCTCGTGGAAACACACATGGCAGATAGAAAAAATAAATTTAACTGGTCAGGGCTTAGAACCTACCGACAAATCTGTTCCTATGGAGGTGGCTTCGGCCCCCGTAGAGACAGATGGAAATCCAGTTGCGAAGGCAACAGGAAGAATGAGTGGGGCACAAAGGAGGAAAGCACTCTGGCTTTCCTACCATGAGGAAGCAAAGAAGGCGGAGGCGGAGGGCAGAGAACCACCGCCACCCCCTTTGAGGAAACACCGGACCGGGCAGCGGAAGGGTTTGACGGAGTCTGGGGCTAGAACCCGCCCTGTCGTCCCGGAAGCCAGTGGATCAGGTAGGACCTTAGTACGACAAGAGAGAGAGAGAGGAAAAAGAAGAAAAGGAGTACTTCTAATCCTACTCCAGAGTCGGAGGTCAAGAGGTCTAGGCCTGCTGGGTTGGGAGGGCCGTCTTTCTCGTCGATCTCTGCCAACCTACCGAGGGTTCTTGTGACCTTTGGGGATAGTGTCGACCACCTTAAGGGCACCGTCATGGACCGGATTCTGGACACTCCTAGTGGAGGTTTTGTTCCGCAGTTCAGAGACACTCACCTAAAGGATGGAGTCGCAGCATTTATTTGTGCTGAGGAGGAATCGGCAAAATGGCTGAGAGAAGTGGTACCGTCAGTTAAGCTCGAGGACGGGGCTCAGGCAAGGCTAGTCCTGCCTGATGAGCTGATCAAAAGGGTGAAAGTGACGGTGCTAGTACCACCACCAAAAAGGGAGGCCACTCAGCTGGTCAAGCTCATGGGGATGCAAAACCCAGAAATTGACACTTCGAAGTGGATGATCCTACAGTGCATTGAGCGGGGACCTGCAAGCCTCCTCTGCCTAGGATTGGATGAGGCATCGGCCAGACTATTAAAGGCAAGAGATGGGAAAGCCTTCCTGGGGACTGTAGAGGTCACTTTTAAGTGGAACTCTAAGGACCCGGAAGAGAAGGGCGAGAGAGAGAATCAGGAGAAGGCGTAGGGGTCAGTTGGATATGGCTGACCCTCGAGCAATGATCCTGCAAATCAACTTGCACCACAGTAAAAGCGCCTCGGTGGTCCTAACCAGGTGCTTAAATGTGAGGCACACATTACCAGCGCTTGCGCTGGTGCAAGAACCGTGGCTGGTCAGGAACCGTATTAAGGGGTCTGACTGCAGCTGGGCGCACCTACGCAAGTGGGGAACATAAGGGGCACAGAGCATGTGTGATAGTCAGAGGACTAGAAGCCACGCTGATTCAAGAATTCTCAACTAAAGACCTTGCGGTGGTTAGAATTCAAGGCAAGAGCGAGGTAAGTGGGAGCAGGGAGTTCATCGTGGCCTCCACTTACTGCGCCCACAATAGAGAATCGGCCCCTGCAGAATTATGTAAGTTAGTTCGGTACTGCAGGGAGAGGAATATAGGAATCTTAGTGGGCTGAGATGCCAATGCTCATAATGAGGTGTGGGGCAGCACAGACACAAATGAGCGAGGTGAGGAGCTCCTAGCCTTCTTGATTGAAGAAAACCTTGTGGTTTTAAACACAGGTGCCGAGCCAACATTTGTCACTTCAAACAGAATGGAGGTTCTAGATATCACCTTCTGTAATAGACAAATGGTAAGGTGGGTGCATGACTGGCAGGTTTCGGATGAGCCCTCCATGTCTGATCACCGGATCATCACTGCTACGATGAGGGGAGTTGTCCCCCATGTGGTTTGGCTTAGGAACCCGAGAAGGACAAACTGGGAAGGTTTTAAGTCCTCGGTGAGGAGGCGGATGTCTGACTTCCGTGGTAACTATGGTACATCAAACGAACTGGAAATTACTGAGGCCTACATCAGGACTGCAATTTCCACGTCGTTTGAGGAAAATTGCCCTCTCTCGCGGATAAACACTGGGAGTGGTAAGCTTAAGTGGAACAGCGAGTTAGAAGCAAGACGGAAAGAGACTAGAAGGCTCTTTAATAGGGCAAGGAAGAAGAAAACGGCGGAGACCTGGCAGGCATATAAAGACAGCCAGGGTCCCTATAAAAATCTTATTAAAGAGGTTAAACGTGCTTCTTGGGAAAAGTGGTGCTCAGACACAAGCACACTGAGTGACACTGCTAGACTGTTTAAGGTGTTAGCAGGTGGACCGAGGGGAGAGCTTAAGTTTGTCAAGAAGACTGATGGTAGCTTTACTGACACCCCGGAGAAAATACTGCGTCTGCTTATGAGGAACAGTTTTCCCGATATTAGACCGGTAAGGGACAGTGCTCAAAACCTCCGACATACTGGGCTAAGGGCGGACTGGAATATTGCTGGGCAGGTGATCTCAGCGCAAAAGGTGAGAGAGGCGATTCTGTCTTTTGAGCCTTTTAAAGCGCCTGGGTTAGATAATATTACTCCAGCACTACTACAAAATTGCTTGGAGGAAATAATAGGGCCACTGACAGGATTACTCAGAGGCTGTGTTGCCTTGGGTTACACGCCCGGGCAGTGGCTCAAAACGAAGGTTATCTTTATCCCCAAACCGGGGAGGAAAGGTTACACAGAGGTAAAGGACTTCAGACCTATCAGCCTCATATCTTTCTTGTTAAAGACATTGGAAAGGCTGATGGACCACTATTTGAAGGAGGGACCTTTGAAACAGTATCCGCTTCATCAGGACCAACACGCCTACCGAACTGGTAGGTCAGTGGAGACTGCGCTGTTGTCGGTCGTAGACTTTATTAAGAGTCAGATCAACAACAAGGGGATATGTATTGGGGCTTTTCTTGATGTGGAGGGGGCTTTTAATAGTACCTCTAGACTGGCCATCAAGAGAGCAGCTATGGATCATGGGATTTCTGATGGAATTATAAATTGGATTATGAGTTCCTTGGAAAACCAGATAAGTACTGCATCCTGGATGGGGTGCACGATAAATGAGATGGTCTCGGAGGGCTGCCCGCAGGGTGGAGTGTTATCCCCTTTGCTGTGGAGCCTTGTCGTGGACGGCCTACTAAGGACACTCAGTGGAATGGGTGTCAAGGTGGTATGATATGCGGATGACATAGCTATCCTTGTTAGGGGACCGTTTGAAGAGGTCCTCAAAGACCTGCTTCAAGAGGCACTCAAGGTAGCAGAAGCATGGTGCAGGGAGAATGCACTATGCATTCAAGGAGAGAAATCTGTGGCACTCATCTTCACTAGGCGATATAAAACTAAATCGCTGGAGATGATGGAAGTTGGTAATACCAAAATAAGCTACGTTGAGAGCGCTAAATATCTGGGAGTTATTCTGGATAGGAAGCTACTCTGGCGTGAGCACTTGGAGGATAAGTGCAAAAAAGCCATAGCTACGTTCTGGCAATGCAGAGGAGCAATAGGCACGAGATGGGGTTTGGGTCCATGTCAGATGAACTGGATTTATTCAACCATTGTGGTGCCGAGGTTGGTCTTTGCCTCTATCGTCTGGTGGGACAGGGCACAGAAAGAAACAAGTAAAAGAATGCTGGACCGCGCGCAGGGGCTCTTCCTTAGAGGCATAACAGCTACAAGAAGAAGCACACCATGTGCGGCCATGAGGGTTATGTTGGGTTTTCCATCCTTGAGTCTTCAAATTAGGATGGAGGCAATGAAAACTGCATACCGGCTAAGCTGTACCGGGCAGTGGAAGACAAGTAGCAAACTTCATAAACAGCTATTTGGGGATTCACTGAAGGAGCTCTGGATAGAACCTCAGGATAAGATACTGTCTCTTAAAAGGGAAAAAGGAAACTACAAAATCCTTATTCCTGCAAGAGAGGCATGGGCAGAGTATATACCCAGACATGGTGAAATCTGGTTCACCGATGGGTCCAAGATGAAGGAAGGAGTGAGAGCAGGATTTAGTGGACCGAGACACCAAGACAGATTTTGTCATCGCCTGGAGGACTACAACTCTGTCTTCCAGGGGGAGGTGCTCGCGATTAAACTATGTGCTGAGGAAATAATAGGGTCTGGCAGGAGGGGCAAGACGATCTGGATTTGCTCGGACAGTCAGGCAGCTCTGAAGGCTTTAGGTAAGGCTAGTACCAGCTCTAGGTTGGTGGTTGAGACTATGGCTTCTCTAGCAGAGCTGAGTAAGTATAATTCACTCAACCTAACCTGGATTCCAGGACATTCTGGCTGGATAGGGAATGAGAGAGCTGACGCCTTAGCAAAACAAGGGTGTATAACCCAAGGACCGTTGCTGAGGGCAGTGGGCATGCCGCCTCAGGAGGGCCGCAAGAGGATCACGGCACATATAGACAGGTTGTGCAGGGAAGAATGGAATGTAACCTTGGGGTGTAACAAATCCAAGGTACTGTGGGGTTACTCAGGAGATTTGTGGGGCAAAGAACTACTCTCCTTAAGTAGACATCAACTCAGAGCTACTGTAGAGCTGGTTACAGGCCATGGGAATCTGAGGCGGTTCCAATACAAAATTGGAAAATCTAGGTCTCCTGTATGCAAGAGATGCAACGAGGACCAAGAGGAAAGCCCAATCCACGTACTCTGCGAGTGTCCTGCTTTGGGAGCTGCAACGAGAAAGTGGTTTGGCTGGCAGGTATGTACACCAGAGGATATCAAAAGATCTAGCATCAGGTGGGTACTTGATTTCTGCAAAGAGGTAGGTATCCACTAAGCTAGTCCTGTGGTAGGGATGGGAAGAGAGTACAAAGGCTGCAGCTAAGTGCTCTACACCGATAAGGTCCCTCCGAGTTTTAGTAATAATAATAAATAATAATTTATTTACTTCCAAGAGATTGCAGTTTTGGACTATTGCTATTAGGTAATTCTGTCAGTCTCCTAACTAGTCCAAAAATTCCTAAGTAAGCTGTAAGCTCTACTAGAACTAACCTAAAAATATATATATGAAGTTGAACAAATAATAATCAAACCTATACTAAATACACATAATATTTTACCATGGACAAGATACGTAGACGATATACTTGTAATATACCAACCTACCATTCACAACAAACACATCATAATACTAAACAAATTAAATATATAACGAAAACATACAATTCACCGTCAAAACAGAACAATTAACTATCTTGACATTACATTAAATATAGATAATAATAAAATAGAAACTACAGTACACAGAAAACCAACTTCCAACAACACCACAATACACTACAAATCTAACCACCCCTGGACACACAAAATTAACACTTACAGTAACATGATAAATAAAGCAATAAAATACACACAATATAACAAACAAAAATTTAATGAAGAATTAGATAACATTACGAAAATAGCGAATACAAATATAATAGAAATTCAAAAAATCTACCGAAAATATAAATACACCAATAACAAAATAGAAAAATTAACAAATATATACAACAAAGAATACTACACTCCAACATACAAACCAAACAACAAAATAATAAAATATCTTAATAACACAAACCACAAAATAATTACAGAAAAACATAACCTATCAGGAATTTACAAAATTACATGCAACGACAGCAACACATTTTACATAAGGAAAACGACCAGATCATTTAAATAAGATTTGAAGAACATTACAGAGCATTCAAAAATTAAAATACAAAAGTATCAAATGTTGCAACACACCTAATATCACATAAACATGAAATAACAAATTACGAAAATAACCTAACCATACTTGAAATAAATAATAACCCAATAGAACTAAACTCACTAGAAAAATACCACATTTATAAAAACATACACAACAATTTAATGAATCTACAAACAACATATACAGAAGACATACTATTCAAGAACATAATACACAAGACTCAAGAGGAAACGTATATGACATCAACAATTACCAACACGACGGACCGAATATCTGCACAAGAAAAATTAAGAAAAAATAATCAGTGATTCGACAATGGTCAAGTGACCGAAAGGCGCATCACTCAAGATAAAATCATTGCACTTAATGGTGGATAAAATTACTTACAATAGTAATATATTAACTTCATATATATATATTCTTGATATTTTACATTATCCATTGTTTTTCCATTGCATTGACTTTGCACTTAATGGTGGATAAAATTACTTACAATAGTAATATATTAACTTCATAAAGTCAGTGCAACGTAAAAACAATGGATAACGTAAAATATCAAGAATATATATATATATATATATATATATATATATATATATATATATATATTTAGGTTAGTTTTGGTTGGTAAAGATTATTTAGATTTTTTGGACTAGGAGACTGACAGACTTACCTTGGTAAGAGTCCACTCTGTAGTCTTGAAATAGAAACACATAAAAGCACTTAAACAATGATATATTTCAACCACACAGTGGTCTTTATCAATCGAAGAGAAAACACAAAAAGAAATATGAGAGGATGAAATAAAATAATTGTAATCACAGATTGTGTAGAGTCAAGTGCTTTTATGTGTTTCTATTTCAAGACTACAGAGTGGACTCTTACCAAGGTAAGTCTGTCAGTATCCTAGTCCAAAAAATCTATATATATATATATATATATATATATATATATATATATATATATATATATATATATATATATATATATATATATATATATATATGAAGTTAATATATTACTATGTGAGTAATTTTATCCACCATTAAGTGCAATAATTTTACCTTGAGTGATGAGGCACCTTTCGGTCGTTGACCATTGTCGAATCACTGATTTTTCTCTGCTGTGGATGCTACGTCCGTGAAGCCGGTGTTTGTTGACGTTACGCGCACTTTTTCTTGATCTGTGTGTATGATCTGTGTGTAAAATAGAAACTACAGTATACAGGAAACCTACTTCCAACAACACCACAATACACTACAAATCTAACCACCCCTGGACACACAAAATTAACACTTACAGTAACATGATAAATAAAGCAATAAAATACACACAGGATAACAAACAAAAATTAAATGAAGAATTAGATAACATTACAAAAATAGCAATAGAAAATGGATACAACAAACACATTATAAAAAATATGTACAATAAATTCACAAAAAAACCTAACCTCAACACAACACTACAACCGGAACACGAAAATAATAAAAATAAAAAAATCTACCTAAAATATAAATACACCAACAACAAAATAGAAAAAATAACAAATATATACAACAAAGAATACTACACTCCAACTTACAAACCAAACAACAAAATAATAAAATATCTTAATAACACAAACCACATAACAAATTCAGAAAAACATAACCTATCAGGAATCTACAAAATCACATGCAACAACTGTAACGCTTTTTACATAGGAAAAACAACCAGAACATTTAAAATAAGATTTGAAGAACATTATAGAGCATTCAAAAACAAAAATTCTAAAGTATCAAATGTTGCAGCACACCTAATATCCCATAAACACGAAATAACAAATTACGAAAATAACCTAACCATACTGGAAATAAATAACAACCCAATAGAACTAAACTCACTAGAAAAATACCACATTTATAAAAACATACACAACAACTTAATGAATCTACAAACAACATATACAGAAGACATACTATACAGAAACATCATACACACAGATCAAGAAAAAGTGTGCGTAACGTCAACAAACACCGGCTTCACGGACGTAGCATCCACAGCAGAGAAAAATCAGTGATTCGACAATGGTCAACGACCGAAAGGTGCCTCATCACTCAAGGTAAAATTATTGCACTTAATGGTGGATAAAATTACTCACATAGTAATATATTAACTTCATAAAGTCAGTGCAACGGAAAAACAATGGATAATGTTAAATATCAAGAATATATATATATATATATATATATATATATATATATATATATATATACACAATTATTTTATTTCATTCTCTCATATTTCTTTTTGTGTTTTCTCTTCGATTGATAAAGACCACTGTGTGGTTGAAATATATAATTCTTTAAGTGCTTTTATGTGTTTCTATTTCAAGACTACAGAGTGGACTCTTACCAAGGTAAGTCTGTCAGTTTCCTAGTCCAAAAAATCTATATATATATATATATATATATATATATATATATATATATATATATAGGTTTTGTTTTTCTCTTTCTTGACTGAAGAAGATCATGTTGATCGAAATATTTCAAATAAAAGTGTATTAAGTGTTTTATATGTGCTTATTAAGAGATTGCAGTTTTGGACTATTGCCTTTAGGTAAGTCTGTCAGTCTCCTATCAAGTCCAAAAAATTCCTATATATATATATATATATATATAGGGTGATTTCTAAAATTTTCAATTCTAAAGTTTTTCTTCTATTGATGTTTTTAAGTGATATATGCTTACACGATATTCTCTAATAATGAATTTAGTTAACAACTTGGACATATGGTGAAGGCCTTTTAAAAGTAGAACTTTAATGTAATACGCTACACAAAGCGTTCAACCTTCATTTATAAGTGGAAATTCTGAAAGCATGACAAACATATCAGATAGAAGTAATGACTTATTTAAAATTAGAAATGAGAACTTTAGTTCACAATTACAATATAACTTCAGTAATAGCTATTTCAATTTTAATAACTGGAGAAATTGGAACTTATTTTTTGTCTTTTGTTTTGACATCTATGAAGCGGTTGCTAGTAGTGGCGGCCAGAGACAAGAGGAGGGAGAGAGTTGAACCTGTCCAAATGAGAGTGAGACAGAAAAGCGGTGTCAAACAAACAGACCAAAAATGCTTCCAATAGTCTTTGTTGTTGAGCCATAAATAATAATAATATTGTTATCAAATTGGCATTTAATCATTTAATTAATTCAAAGCAATTAATGCACAAATAAGATATAGTGGATAATTAATTATTTTTCCAATAAATTATACCACACATTTATTTTACGTTTTATAAAAACAAGAATTAGAATTGCCACTTAAACCAACGGAGATCGGTGATTTCTTGATACCGTTAGAATCAACAATACCTGGAATCGGCCCATTCCAAATAGCGTGATCACATACTGTTTTAAAATGAATTAATTAGCTCAAAATAAGAGATATTGTAAGGAAATATACTTGCCAAAATTACTAATCTAAACAGTCTTACCTGAAGTTACCCCTTCCAGAGTTTGTAAATGTCTTTTTAGTACCACCAAACAATTGCAATAGAATTCCTTTTTTAATATCTTCATTTTCATAAATGGATGGTGCTATTGCACGTGCCAAACGTTCATATATATCATCATAATTACTGAGGTTTTGTAAAACTTCAATACGTTCCGGAGGAAACCGATGATCTTTTCTATAATATAAAGTAATTTTCTATCAGTATCAAATAAGATCTATTTAGACCAATCAAGTAAGTTTAAAATTTGTAATAACATAAACAATAAATATCTGAAATACTAACCCCTCTTCTTGCAAAAGTCGTTTGCTGTCTGTTTTTCTGAAGTGAACGACATCAACGTGTGTTTTGTAAACAGCTCTTACATTTCGCATTCGTGGATTTACCTGCATTGGAACCGCACGAAATATTCCAGTTACTGTAACCCGGTCACCAGGTTGCACAGCATCCACGAGATCATTATGTGCAAACAAAACTACAGTGTGCGGCGTCTGGCCTGCAGGCATGTCATCTGAAAGTTCAAGATTAATGTAAAAATGTCTGTATTATACTCATGATAATTACTGAGAAAAATCTATTTTTAAATTTATTACTTATTAGGTGTTTTAAAATTCATGGTGATCTTTTGGAAACAAAGAAAGGGTGTAAATATAAGGAAAAGTAATTCCTCTAAACATCTGTCCATAAGTTTGTTACCAAGCCATTGCTAGCAAAATATTTCCATTTAAATCCAGCTCCTGAAGTCGTACTAATATTCTTGGGTGTATATTGGGAGACGTATTTGTATTTGACTTTAAAAATCAATAAAGAAACTTCGCTAAATCTATATCTAATAGTTGTTAAATAATGTTCTTTTTCATTGTTGATGTTCAGGTAAATTTAATTATTCTTTATAAATTTTGTAAATAATGTTTGTTGTCTATTAAATACAACAAAACCACATAAACGTTATTATACAACAATTCCAAGAAACATACCAGGAGACTCTTGAAGTTTAACCATCTGTTTGTCAGTAAACTGAGAACGATTATGTATTAGAGTGAAGCAGTGGTTTGTGTTGCAGTTGGTACACAATGTGGGTTCTGCAATTCGACCTCTATCTATTTCAACAGTTGTAGTTAAAGAGCACACCATACATTTGAAGAAGGCCTCTCGCATTTCTGGCATAATGTTGCTTGTTCTTGTAACCATTCCACTAATAGTTATCAATTGATCAATGTCTGGAAATAAGAAAAAAAACATTACTACATCTTTAATTTTAACCAATTCAAGCAAAAAACCCCACAGTTGTGTGATATATCCTATTATTTATTATTTATCCTATTATTACTATAATAATTATAAATTTGCAGTATCTGTGTTGTACATCTTGAGTTTTTTTTTAAATTATTTTTTATATCACTTGGTAAAATAACCACTACTTACTGATTTTTTCAGCAGACGCGTTTGGCACTTTCTTTAATATTGTGAGTCTCGGGCTAGACTCATAGCATTGAAAAATGAACTGTACTAGTTTGAAACTCGCCTACTGAAAAATATCAGTAAGTAGTGGTTTTTTTTGCCAAGTGATATCAATAGAACCGTTATTTTTTTAAAGTTCAAACAAACCTAAAATTACCACAAATGTTTTACATGAAACCAAAAGAAAGCTCAATTTATATACAAAATAAACTGGCCCAAAATAAAGTGAGTTACAGATGGCAAGGTAAAAAATAAACCTTTGTAAATAGAGGAAAGGTTTGTAAATATTGGGTATATAGACAAATGTATACATTAGTGCATTTAACAGCTGTCATTTAGTTTGGGATACTTATTATAAAGGTTATACAATGCAAGAAAATGGTAGGTATATTAATTTCAATGAACGAGATCCTCCTGATAGGATTTTGCATTTAAAGCGCTGGTAAATTAATTCCAGAGGTTATTTGAACAAAATATATTACATGATATGTACCAACTCTTGACTATTTCTTTCAGCTTGACAATCATAATTAGTACGAAATTACTGTAAATGGTTTCAATGTACATACATCATTTTTGTTTTTAATTAGGGATATCTAAAATGTTTGATTCCAATTCTGATTTCTACTCTCAAAATTTTCTTTTGATTCTCGATTTTTAAGTCGATTCACGTTTCAAGTTTAATAGGCCTACATGATATTCTGTATTAATGAATTTAGTTAACGTCTTGGGCTTGTAGTGAACTCTTAAAACTTTCGTTTTGATGTAATAGGCTACACAAAACGTTCGACCTTGATTTATGAATAGGAATTTCTGAAAGCGTGACAAACATATTCGATAAAAGTAATGATTTATTTAAAATTATAAATATGAACTTCAGTTCACAATTACAATATAACTTAAGTATTAGCCATTTCAGTTTGTATAACTGGAGCAATTGGAACTACCTTTTCTTTGTGTTTTGTTTCATAATGTATGAAGTGATGGCAGAGACGTGGAGGCGAGAAAGAGAGAGAGTCAAGCCCTCTTGAATGATAGGGAGATGGCAGAGCAAGAAGAGCAGTGACAAACAGACCGGAAATGCTTCTGACCATCTTTGTTGTTGCGTCAAATAATGACATTATTTTCGTGATCTCAAATAGACGTTTGCTACAATTGTTTAATTCACTCAAGCAACTAATACTTAAATAAGACAAAGTTGCTAATTAATTATATTCCCTATAAATTACACCACATACATATTTTAATAGGCAAAAGAACAAGAATCGCAATTGGAACTTTAATCTACGATTCCGTGATACCATTAGAATAGACAATTCCTAGAATCGAGAATCAGAATCGGCCCATCCCTATTTTTATGGAATAATTTAAAAAATAAAAATCATGAAAAAGACTGAACAAATGTCAATGAAGCTTAGTAACTATGGGCGAAGTAGGATAAATGTAGGAAATACTATTTTAAAATAAAAATAATTGAGTTGTTGAAAGTATCTTACTGTGAAAATAGATTTGTCTCCTCGAGAACAACTTTAATCAAATACTTTCAACATTTAACAATGACATAAAATCTAGCTTAAAATAAGATTCCTGTGAATTGATCAGGACAAGTGTTAAATAAACAAGCACCACATCAAGGTTTGACTGTATCTTACCTTCGGGATTAAGTCCACGCATATTTTTAGTTTTCTGTGCATTGAAAGGACGTACTTGAATCTGGTGTTCTAAAACAGCACCAGGATGTAAATTGAAATACATCTCGTTAACAGCCATATCAAGAGTTGGAATCACTTCCTGAGGGTAGCAAACTAGCTGACGGTAAAGTTCTGGATCAAAAGCCTCCAGATGAGCACAGTTTACATTCATGAACGGATCTTCCAAAATATGAACCTGGAAAATGATATCGCTCATTTTTAGGCAGTTCAAACTTTTATAATCAAAGAAGCTTGACAAAAATAATTACATTAATTTAACAACCATTTTCCTAAACACCATAATTTCAATAAAAACCACAATAATAATGTCTTGTTAATCTAATTATATTACATGACTTTACCCACACACTCATACACCACACATATTAATTTTAAGAAATCCCTAATCAACTTTTATAAAAATTACTACTAAATAATCTATAAATATTTTATTTCAAATTATCCATCAACACAGAGGTTTTCAAACCTGGGAGTACGCAGGGCAGGTTAATGAAAAATTAAACTATTTTTAACAATAAATTGAACTCAAATGATGATCAATGCCGAGTTTATTTTAATATAAAGCAACGTTTCAGTCACATTTTTGGTGGCTCTTTTCAAGCGTAAATTTTCAAATTTTAAAAACAGAGAATCAATGAACAAAGATCTAATTGTAAATATTATAGAGAAAGGTCTGCATTAGTCAACCACATGAGAGAAACCTGTCAAGGCTTTGATTTTGGCAAAGTTAAAATTTTGGATAAAGAAAGCAACAAACAAAAAAAGATTATTGTCAGAAATGGTTTATGTAACTAAATTGTAAAGTGTTAATAGAGTCTCAGATAATGATAATTTGAAAAGAGTATTTAATAACTTTCTCAAATTGATTAAATGATATTTTTAATAGCGCTGCTTTATGGGATTGATGGAACTACTGCCTGTTTATTGTAACTTGCTGTTGCTCAGTATTAGTATGAACGTTAAAGTGTAAGCACTGATTGCTATTGACTAACTTTAATCCGGTGCTTGTATGTTTCATATTGTGTTTAATAGTTGTTGAACTTGCAATTTTATTGTCTATCTAATTTTTAAATTATAAGGATTATTGTTTTATGTATGTACATTTGAAAGCTTGAAAAGAGCCACCAAAAATGTGACCGAAAGGTTGCTTTATAATATTAAAATAAACTCTGCAATGATCATAGTTTGAGTTCAATTTATTGTTAAAATTGCATGCCATTAGAAGCTACTATTTGTTGTTTACAAATAAGTGCATGTTTCTGATGGCTAATCTTATTGGAAATTCCACCAACTGCAATATCAAATCTGCACTTCGTTTTCTCAATTTGAGCATTGTTAAACCCGTTCACATTCACCGACAGATCTACGAGTTATAAGGACAAAATGTAGTGAGTGATTGTATAGTAAGAATTTGGATGAAGCATTTAATGATGGACAATTTTTCTCTTTAATTATTTGTTTTATTTAAATACTGTATCAAAAAGTACCGAATTTAGTTGCTATATTTTGTAAAAGATTAAGAAAGCATATATTACCTCTTCTAGTTTCTGCATATACAAAGGTTCATTTGAATTCATATTCTGTGTTCTCTCGTCTTCTTCAGTTTCAGTTTCAACAAAGTTCCTCACAAACCTTTTAAAATTTTCTTTACATCTATTTACTACTACATCTGTTCCCCAAATAACCAAGTTAGGACCAGCAGCACTGTCATTTTCAGACGACAATCCTCGATTTTCCCCATCAACCTACGAGAATAAAAGGTTAATAAAAGCAATAAATTCAAAAGATATGCAGTTGCAAGGAATGCACCTAAAAATTCTTTCAGCTTTTAAAGACACGCATTATTAAAATTATATAAAATAAAAAATTAAAATTATAAATGATTTGTACATATTAACTATGTATTTTACAGACAAAGTTTAAATGAGCTGTAGTTATCAACTATGCATTTTACAGACACAAAATTTAATAGTTATTTATGATCAATTAAATATATTCTCTTACCTGATCTGAATCAATATTAACTTGTCTCATTCGTCTGTCTGTGCGGATATCAGGTCTCATGCGAATTGGTGTACCACGAATACCAGATCGTGGGGTTCGAACAGATGCCATTGAACTCGGAGTACCATAATTCAAAGGTGAACTTATATCAATCTCACTCAAACCTAAGAACATATCATTTGATGAAACCACAGGTTTAAATGTTGAAGAATATTTTTAAACATTTGTTATATACTGTGGTATACATTTAATGGTATATGTTACACAGAGTTAGATTTTCTTTGCAAATATCATTTGTTTAATTTTATATAAATAACTTCACATTTATTTACTTTAAAAAAATCTTACTTGGTATATTTGCGAGTCGACTTTTGAGAACTATTAATTACATGCTCTCGTTTTCAATCTTATTTTTAAGACTGACGTTTTCTTGTAGTTGGCATTTATGTGGGAATTCGGTTTTCACGTGGTACAGTAGAGCTGACTACTGATTTATCCGGATTTTCAAATGATCTCTAAACTTCTGTGTATAATTGATATTTCATTAACTATAATCTATTTTAATGCTTAGAGTATGGTGAAGGTTCGAATTAAACCAGGAATTATTACAAAACAGACGTCCGAGGGTGAAAGAACACATAATGTACAAACTAATACATAGCACAGTAAGCCAAAAACATTCTGGTACAAACCTATTCAGTGAAATATTCTTTTATTGTTTTTTGAACAAATGCATATTATAAGTTTAATAATAAATTTTATTATTTTGCTGATGGTTTCAACACACATTATTGTTAAGCATGTAAAACACCAATATAAAAAATTTAAATCATTGTGAAATATAATGTATGATGCATTTTAAATTTCGTTATGATGAATTTTTTCAGAAATACTTTATTTTCTTTCCATTTATAATTAAAGATAACACATACAAAAAGCAACTGGTGACCACAACGCAACGTAAACTTGAATTGCTGTTAGAAAAGTTGCTAGTCGGTTTACAAGATTGTTCATGTAAAGTTGCTAGTTTAGTAGTCAGTTATGTCGTCAGAGGTCGATGCCGTCCTTGTCTATATTTTAAGAAAGAAACTACAAAAACGTTACAAAAAAAGACAATTCAGTGTACACTCCTATACTGATATTCATACCAGACAAAGTCAATACATTATTATGGAAAATTTACAAAATTACCCAGACCAATTTTTTAATAATTATCGCATGAGCATTAGAAGTTACAACTACCTTTCAAGTCATGTATTTTAGAACAACAAGAAAAACACATGTAATTGGCGAGAAGTGATTTCAGCTGGAGATAGATTAATAATAACACTCAGCTAAGGTTAATTGCTCATTTATGTATTTCTTTTTATGTATAACTGTAAAACTTAAAATAACATTACATTACAGTGAAATAAAAATTGGTTTTTAAACAAATAAAATTTTATAGTTCTAGTGCCGGTTTTATATATTTTGAAAAACATTATGGTAATCATTCGTTTCGTCTTGAAGTTGTTGGATACACAAATCATGTCCAGAACCAACAATATTTCTGACATACTATAGAAGTATAATAAAAGACTATTCAAAGAAACAGAAACCCAAAAAATACAAATAAAAATATTAATTATTTATATACGGGAGTACTTTTGAAAAACACATACCAACACAACAAATACTGCCGGCGACTGAGCCACGAGTTTACAGCATGTCGTGACCGGAGCAACTCAAGTTTCTGTGTCATTCACTAGTCGCAGTGCTATCACTTTGCTATGAATATTTGCATTCAACTCTGAATGGTGTGAAAAAGCAACTTCAGTTTGCAATGCATTGCCGTCACCAGTTGCCTTCTGTATGTTCGCGGCCTAGTTTATATATGTATTGTAGTAGCACCGAGCGAAGCACTATTTACCCCAAGTGCCATGGACTGTGAAAAAACGATCCGGATTCGCGATGCACCATATTTTTTAAGTCCGGATTACTAACACTATACTGTGTAACGGCATTGTTCTATTTTCGATTTCACTGCACTGTGGATTAGTTTTAGAATGTCTTGGCATAGTAACTAGAATTTTGTCTATTAGGCAGAGTAGCTATTCATTTTTCAAGAGTTTGTACTCGTGTTCATTTATTATATTATTTTATAATTTATAAATTTGCAGTTGTTTCTAGATTGTCGTTTTTAGGCCATTTGAGAATGTGAGGTTATTTTTTATGGCATGTGTAGCTAAATTTGCATTGTAAGTGTTTACTTTTAAAATTCAAACCTAGCCACACGTGGCATTCAAAAATAGAAACATATTCCTTACATTAAAAAACATAAATCTAATAAAAAAAAAGTACAAAGAAGCCACAAAATGACAATCAGAGAACAACTGCAAATTTATAAACACAAAAATAATATAAAAAACAAACAAGTACAAATAACATTAAAAAAATTATAAATTATTGAGCCTAATAGAAAATATTAACCCCAAGACAGGCAAAACTAACCCACAGTGCAGTGAATCTGAAAACAGACCAATACTGTTACACCACATGACAACGGAATTCCCACAAGTGCCTATTACAAGGAAAAAGAGCAGTACTGTTACACCACATGACAACAGAATTCCCACAAGTGCCTACTACAAGAAAACAGAGCAGTACTGTTACATCACATGAAGAGGAGTTCCCAGACAAGTACCTACTACAAAAAAAAAACAGAGCAGTACTGTTACACCACATGACAATGGAATTTCCACAAGTTCCCACTACAAGAAAATAGAGCAGTACTGTTACACCAAATGAAGAGGAATTCCCACAAGTGCCTACTACAAGAAAACAGAGCGGTACTGTTATTCCATATGAAGAGGAATTCCCACAAGTGCCTACTACAAGAAAACAGAGCAGTTCTGTTACACCACATGAAGAGGAACTCCCACAAGTGCCTACTACAAGAAAACAGAGCAGTACTGTTACACCACATGAAGAGGAATTCCCATACAAGTACCTACTACAAGAAAACAGAGCAATACTGTTACACCACATGCCAACGGAATTCCCACATGTGCCTAGTACAAGAAAACGTCAGTCTTCAAAATAAACTTAAAAATAAGAGCATGCAATTAATAGTTCTCAAAAGTAAACATGTAAATATACCAAGTATGATTCTGTTTTGAGTAAATTCAAGTGAACTGGTAAGTGAATACAAGAAAACAGTGTTCCTAAGTTAAAAATAAATTTAAAATAATAATAATTTATATTGATTAATTAGCAAGGAAAACTTTGTAATGTATTTCACAAAAAAGGCTATGGATAAAATCAGTTATTTATTTTAATGAAAATGAGTTACCTAATTAAGTGAAGATATGCATTATGATTGATTCATGAACTGTTATATGGAAGATAGATAACTATGCAAAAATGTGGCTCAATTAGACTTAAAGAAGTAGCCGAAATATTTATGACAATATAATTTACCTGAAAACCAATATTATATTTAATAGTTTTTTTACACTTTAATTTTATAATAGAAAGATAACTTATTTACAAAATGTTGTACTGTCATCAACGTTACATCTATATCCCAGTCCAAACTAATGCTTATCTAGTACTATAAAAAGGTAGTAAATTCGTGTTTTGTAGTTAAAAAAATTGTTTCAACTGTTTCAAAATAAAATATAATCAAACATAAAACAAATATTTAAATTTGGATTAGTAAATAATATAGAAATGACTGTTGGACTGAGCGAGGACACTAGATTAAAGATTTGCATTTACCAGATTTCATAGTTTGAAAATTATTAATTAGAGCTTTGCTAGTGAGAACAATTCACAACAGCAAAATTATAACAGTTAACTCTAAATCTCACTACACATTAGTTTATTAAAAAACAAACACACTAATTTATTAAAACAGCCAGACTAGTTTTGCTTCACTACTGCTTAGCTACAGTAGTAGCCAAGTACTGATGAAGGCGACATCGTCATCAAAACTAATCTAGCTGTTTTAATAAACTAGTCTGTTTTAATAAACTAAAGTGTAGTGAGATTTAGAGTTAACTGTTTTAATTTTCAACATTACAGTTTGAATTATTTTATAAATCAAGAGTATAACTATTTTAACTTTTATCTAAAAATAATAATAAAAAATGTTGTAATTTACCGGCTCCAAATGGACTTGTAGGAGCCAATATTGCTTGTGTTGGTGACGATGGTGGAACACTTGCAGGATCTGAAGCCTCCACCACAGCATTCTCTTCAACATTTTCCTGCCTTCTTGCACCAAACCTTAAAGGCGTTGTTACAGGTGTACCAGATGTAGACGTTGATTGGGATGGAGTTCTTTTAGAACCTGTCTGAATGAGTGCACCGGCAGCATTCCTCTTACTTGGAGTGCCTCTACTTGGTGTTCTAGGCGTACTACGAGGAGTACGAGGTTGATCCCTATCTGCTTCACTTGATCGTTGAGATGTCCGAGACCCTTGTGACCTCGCTTCACTTCTAGGAGTGTGTGATCTTTGAGACCTGCTTTCTCGACCATTTTCACTTGACCTATGAGGAGTTTGTGAACCTTGTTCTTCCCTATCTGCTTCACTAGATGCTCTTGAAGAACGAGTTCCCCGATTTGAACGAGGACTTGACATTTTACTTTATTCTAAATCAAAACAAGAACAGAGTTATTAAAATATTACCAGTTTTAGTCCATTTAAAAATTAATATTGGTCCTATTTAAACAAAATGTATACAAAAAGAAAATACTATTATATCAGACGTAAATAATAATAAAAATTGTAGAACTAATTTGTTTTTAAATTATAGTTTAATACAGAAATGAGTACAGCTTACCACTGTAGTAACATTATTTTTAATTTGAACTGCACCATTATATTCACCTAATAATTAAAATTGTAGGATGGTTTAAGGTATACCAAGGAAGGTTTAAATCAATACTCAACAATTTTCTTAGTGAGCCGATTGAAAACCACTGATTATTTATGGTTTTCTAAAGTAAACCTTGTCAGGGCAAATGAACTCTTATAACCTGCTTCCCTTAATATTGTTTCAGGAAAGAAAAATAACTAAACAGAAACAACTGAACAAATTTTCTATTAAAAAATACTTCTAATATAAATTTTTACTTATCTTAAGGATATAAACACTGTTGATAGACCTAAATGTTATAAAAAAATAAATAAAAAAAAACAGTCCTCACATACAAAATTCTACATGAACTGTTATAGTATAATCTAATCAAGATTTTTGTTACAATAATGTTACGTTGTTTTATATTTTGGTAGTTATCGGCAGTCTAAACATAATGAATACTTGAAAAAAAATTATATCTCATAATGCAGATATTCTTCAGTGACAAAAAATTTTTAAAAACTTTTAAATTTTGAAAAAATCAAAAATAACTTTACTGCAAACAAAAATTGTTTAAATCCTTCTATTAGCTCTCACTCTCCTGACATATATCTTACGTTTAAGATTATCTCCTTTTCAAACGTTAATGAAATATGTTTTTATTCATTCAATCAAGTTCAAATACATTTTTTTAACCAATAGTGGATGACAATTAGATGTTAATACAGGTTTTTCAAATATTTATACAATAATTAAATTATAAAATTTGTGGGGTCCAGCCGGATTCAAACTGTGAATCTTCACATTTGTTGATTCAATCTTCATGTGAGCTACTAGTAATCACAAAACACTTTTAAATGTTTTAAAAACTTCCCTATGTAGCACTTACTTTGTTTGTTGAGGACAGCCGTTTCGGGAGATGTGTCCCATCGTCAACTCAGACCGTAACTGATCTCAAGTTTACGTAGGTTAGTTTGTTGAGGACAGCCGTTTAGGGAGATGTGTCCCATTGTCAACTCAGACCATAACTGATCTCAAGTTTACGTAGGTTAGGGTGTTAGGGTGGGAGTGGGATATTATGGGGGTGCGTGTGTATTAGGAGTTATGATGTCAAAAAGTGCGTGTGAGTTGTAATGTAATTGTGTATTCAGTATGTGTATAGGGTGTAGTTTGAAGTGTCTGATATTTCGTATTGTTCGGTTGTGTAGCGTTGGTTATTTCTGTGTTGTTTATGAAGAATTTGTAGGTTAGATGTTATGTCTATGTAGTCATGTTTTGTGAAGTTGAGATGATCGGCGAAGTTTGATTGGTAGTTATTGTTTTTAGTGCTTTTATATGTTCTTGGTAACGTGTGTAGAAGGACCTCCCTGTCTGGCCTATGTAAAAACTGGGGCACGAACTGCAAGTTAGTTTGTAAACTCCAGTGGTGTTGTAAATGTCTTTGATTTTGTTGTTGGGTTTAAATTGTTTATTGAGAGTGTTGTGTGTGAGTTGACAATGGGACACATCTCCCGAAACGGCCGTCCTCAACAAACAAAGTAAGTGCTACTATAGGCAAGTTTTTAAAACATTTAAAAGTGTTTTGTGAATCTTCATTTTCGAACTCTAGCTAGAAATATTTCTCAATGATGTGTATGAATTTATCCCCTCATCTGGTTGTCCTCGAAACCTCCACTGTAGAACCTTAAACTGTGCCAGGGTTACAACACAATACCATTAACAGTGCTCTAGTGTAGCTAAGATAAAACTTCTTTTGTTAACCTCAGTATGAATTTATTTTAAAATTTTTTTATATTACTTGTTTTATAAAACAGATTCTAGGAACCATTTATTCATTGATTCTAGATATTTGGAATATATTTTAGTTATTAGCTGATCGCAATGAGCATCAATGTAATTTTACTTTACTTTTTCGCACAGGCATCCACCGCCAAGAGTAGCAGATAGCCTGATGTCCACAGTATATGATTCTTGCCAGCCCCCCAGTGCTTCTTGGTATGAGAATACATCAATATATAATATTTTACTAGTAACTCACGCGAAGATGGAATCAACAAATGATAATTTTTAAATATAAAGAAGTATTTTTATATTTTTGTTACATAAAACTCATTTGTAAATCTTAAAGTTTTTTGTTGTTCAGTTTATTGTTTTTCTTGATAAAATGTAGAATTTTTAGACTTGTATCAATGTTGCTATATGTGTGTAGCGTGTTCTGTATATGAATTAGAAAATTTAACTTGTGTTGTGTTTTTTATGTATTCCTTGAATTGTATGAAGTTTCTTCCTGTTTATCCTAAGCAGATGCTTGGGCAGTCGTTGCATGTGATCTTGTATATATTTTGGAGTGTTTTTGTCTTGTGTAGATGTTTTTGGTTGTGATGGATGTTTTAAAGGTCACTTTGTATTACATTTTCGGAAGGATGAAGCTATTTTTGTGATGTTTTTCATGATATATGAGCTTATTTACTTTTATTTTGTTTATTATGGTTGCTTTTAGTGATGTGTGTTGTATTATGTATGTATTACTTTTTGTCAATTATGTTGTCTATCAGGGTATGTTTTACCCACTTTTATGAGCAATTTACTTTATCATGTTGAGTTTATTCATCCTGTCTTCATTGTTTATGGGTATGCTAATTAGTTGTGTATCAGGGAGTGGATGTCTGTTTTGTATAAGGTGGTTGGAAATGTTGCCTATACTCTGTCTGTAGTGGTTGGTTTTCTGTATATTTTAAATGTGTGTTTCTCTTGTAATTGTGAGATGTAGGAAGTTGATTGAGTTCTGTTTCTAGTCCAACCTTATATTGCTGTGTATTATGTTTATATATTTGTGGAAGATGTGAATATGTCTTTTGATGCCTTTGAAAAATAATTAGAGCTTCATCCCCGTCCTCTCCCAGTATAATATTTCATTGACGTATTTGTTGTTATTTATGATGTGTTTTTGTTAAAGGTTGTGTATAAATACTTCAGACAGAATGCTTGATATAGGGGATCCCTTATGTAGGCCTTTATTTTAAGTGTAGTATTAATTGTTATATGTAAAGTAGATTTGCGATGTAATATTTATTGTTATATGTAAAGCAGATCTGCGATGTAGTATTTATTGATATAAGTAAAGTAGATCTGCGATGTAGTATTTATTGTTATATGTAAAGTAGATCTGCGATGTAGTATTTATTGATATATGTAAAGTAGATTTGTGATGTAGTATTTATTGTTATATGTAAAGTAGATCTGTGATGTAGTATTTATTGTTATATGTAAAGTAGATCTGCGATGTAGTATTTATTGTTATATGTAAAGTAGATCTGTGATGTAGTATTTATTGTTATATGTAAAGTAGATCTGCGATGTAGTATTTATTGATATAAGTAAAGTAGATTTGTGATGTAGTATTTATTGTTATATGTAAAGTAGATCTGTGATGTAGTATTTATTGTTATATGTAAAGTAGATTTGTGATGTAGTATTTATTGTTATATGTAAAGTAGATCTGTGATGTAGTATTTATTGTTATATGTAAAGTAGATCTGCGATGTAGTATTTATTGATATAAGTAAAGTAGATTTGTGATGTAGTATTTATTGTTATATGTAAAGTAGATCTGTGATGTAGTATTTATTGTTATATGTAAAGTAGATCTGCGATGTAGTATTTATTGATATAAGTAAAGTAGATTTGTGATGTAGTATTTATTGTTATATGTAAAGTAGATTTGTGATGTAATATTTATTGTTATATGTAAAGTAGATCTGCGATGTAGTATTTATTGTTATATGTTAAGTAGATCTGCGATGTAGTATTTATTGATATAAGTAAAGTAGATTTGTGATGTAGTATTTATTGTTATATGTAAAGTAGATTTGTGATGTAGTATTTATTGTTATATGTAAAGTAGATCTGCGATGTAGTATTTATTGTTATATGTTAAGTAGATCTGTGATGTAGTATTTATTGTTATATGTAAAGTAGATCTGCGATGTAGTATTTATTGATATAAGTAAAGTAGATTTGTGATGTAGTATTTATTGTTATATGTAAAGTAGATTTGTGATGTAGTATTTATTGTTATATGTAAAGTAGATCTGCGATGTAGTATTTATTGTTATATGTAAATTAGATCTGTGATGTAGTATTTATTGTTATATGTAAAGTAGATCTGCGATGTAGTATTTATTGTATATGTAAAGTAGATTTGTGATGTAGTATTTATTGTTATATGTAAAATAGATCTGCGATGTAGTATTTATTGTTATATGTAAAGTAGATCTGTGATGTAGTATTTATTGTTATATGTAAAGTAGATCTGCGATGTAGTATTTAATGATATAAGTAAAGTAGATTTGTGATGTAGTATTTATTGTTATATGTAAAGTAGATCTGCGATGTAGTATTTATTGTTATATGTAAAGTAGATCTGTGATGTAGTATTTATTGTTATATGTAAAGTAGATCTGCGATGTAGTATTTATTGTTATATGTAAAGTAAATGTATGATGTATTTTTTTTTTGTTAGTGTTATTATTTCTTTGGTATTGTTGGTTGGTGTGTTTTTCTCTGTTCACATTTGTTTTAGTATGTTTAGTAATTCTTTATTTGGTATGTTGGTGTGTAGGTTAATAATGTCAAATGAAGCTAATGTATAACTATATGGTACATTTTATCTTTTAATTTTTGTTGGTGTTAGTTCTATGTTGTTTTTAGAATGGTGTATTTTTTAAGTGTGATGCTATTTCTTATTATTTTGTCAAGGTATTTTGCAAGCTTGTGTGAAACTGCAGGTCTGTTATTTATTAAGGGGAGAATGGGTATGTCGTCATTTTGTGTATTTTAGGTAGAGTATTTAGTGTAGGGGCTAGTGGCTTTATTTGTGTAGGGCATCTTTTTTGTTCTTTGTTTAATAAGTGTGTGAATTTATTTATATTATTTCTCACACTTGAAAACAGTGATGAACATCACCACATAGCATCAAAAACATTCTGTCTCTGTAAGTTTTTACAAATTTACAAAATTTAAAGTTCAAATAGTCGTAAACTATTCTTTAAGGTGATTAATTATTTTTAACTAGTGTAAGAAATTTTTTGTGGAGTCTGTGGCTATTTAATTGATGTGATTGGTTTTGAAAGAGGCCAGTACTTTGTCGTTTAGGTCTGTTTCATGTAATAAGAATGTGATGTTACCTTTGTCCTTTTTCAGAAATTTGATGTTGTGTTGGCATTGCTTATCTCCTGTTGTGTTTAATGTTTTGGTTTCATTGTTGTTATTATGGTGTGTGTGTGTGTGTTTTGTATAAATTGTGTATTATATGTTGCTGGAGGTATTCATGATCATTTGTGATTTGTATAGCTGTTTCAGAGTCAAGTAATATCATAAGTTGCGTAGCTGAGTGAAAACTTCTAACTTACTTGCTAACGGGTTTTGAAACAATTGTTTCATTGACAAAACACACCACACTAGTACCGGCAATTGCTCAAGGTTAAAGACATATGAATCATGAGCACGAAGGGGGTGTGGGTTAAGTTAATTGTTTAATAAATAATAGAATAGGGTGTTAGATTCGAACTGTGTGTTGTTGTTTAAGATATGTTGTTTTTGTGTTATTTGATGTTTGAATATTTTAAATTTTTTTGGAGTTGTAATTTTTTTACTATGGTTTAACATGAGAATATTGAAATGAGTATGGATGTTTGTGTATGTGTGTTGGTGTTCCGTATATGTGTTGATTTCAGATTTATGGTTTTCGTGTTGTTGATATGTTCTTTGAATCTTCTGTTAAAAGATCTTCAGGTTTGCCCAATGTTGTATATTTCAACACATACCTAACAACTATTCTATGAACAATAATACCCCACAGAACACCAACACACCACAGACTTACACCAACACAACACACCTGAACAACAGTGACTCACAGTGGACAATGCACTGACCTAGTGCGAAACACGTCTTCTGAAAAATATCAGTAAGTAGTGGTTTTTGGCAAGTGATACCAAATGTGTAATTTATAAGAAAACCCTCAAACTGAACAACATAAAAACTGTAAATTTTAAATTGACTTTTCTTTGAAACATATTTTTAAGTATATTAATGTATATTTAAGCAAATATCCTGACTGATTCATAATCACACATATCCTAAATTAAATATTTATTTGATATCTGGAGGGAACCTTTATTTTGTAATAGATGTGTGGTAAGAAAGGATTTGACAAAATTTGAATTTAAAGTGTTTATTTTTAACTTTATCTAAGAATAGGTGTAGCCATTGGCTCATGCAAGTGGTCAGCTATTTCATATTTGGTAAATTAATGGGTTAATGTAAATATTTATTGGTATATAAATTTGGATAATGTTCAGATAAATGGTTATGGTGAATTTATAAACCCATGTCAAAACATTATATAAAACAAAAATGGCTTTTAGTCATGATTTTTTGTCATTTGAATCCATAGAAACATTTAATTTATTCATTAAAACACTTGTAAATATTTTACAAACTTGCCTATAGTAGAACTTAATTATATTTGTTGAGGACTGGCACTTTGGGAGATGTGTCCCATTGTCAACTCCGACCGTGACTGATCTCAAGGTTTTCGTAGGTTAGGGTATTGTATTTTTCTACTCTATAAAAAATATTCAACCTTTGGACAGCACTTTCACAAAAATTAAACATTTATAGAAGATGATGACAACTTAATAAACAATAAATAAATTACATTATAACTCAAACTATCCAAATCAAATGGTGCCGAGCCCTATTCTCATAATTATTTTTTTTTACAAAAAGGATCTATTTTAATTATTTACTGAATATATGTTGCAAATGGGAGAAAAAGCTATATTTGTTTATTGTTCTATATTTTATTCAATGCTTATGAGATAATATCTTAGCTTTTTCACAAAGAATCGGACTCGAAATTGGGTTCCTCATAAAATGTTGTTACTTTAAATTGTATTTCTTTCTAAACACTTTTAAATGTTTATAAACTTGCCTATAGTAGCACTTACTTATGTTTGTTGAGGACGGCCGTTTCGGGGAGATGTGTCTCATTGTCAACTCAGACTGTCTTTGAAGTAATTTTGAGATGTAATTAATTTTGTGAGGTGGATGATTTCATCAATGTGTGTATGTGGTGTATTTGTGTCTATAAGCATGTTTTTGAAGATGTTGATGGTTTCTGGAATGGGGATGTTTGTATGTAGATTTGATATATCAAAAGAGACTTAAGTGGAATTGTGTGGAATATTTACGTTTTTTATTTAGTCTATTAGATTTAGGCTATTTTTTATGCTACAATGATTATTACATTTTATATGGTTTCAGATAGTTTTGTCGAGGAATTTGGCTAGAAGATGAGACGCTTGTGTGGTTGATTAGTGGACGTATTGGGATGTCTGTTTTGTGAAGTTTGGGTAGGGCGTTTAGTTTAGGGGCTATTGTCTTTAGTTGTTTTAGGTGCTTTTTGGTGTAGTGTGGGATTATAAGTTTTGTTTTGTTGATTGCTTCTTTGATTTGAGCGTTGCATTTTGTTGTTGGGTCTTCTTTTAGTGTAATGATGTTATTTTGGATGAGGTCGCTATTGTTAATAATTACCGTTATGTTGCCTTTGTCAGCTTTGGTTGTGGTATTTATTTCCCGTTCCCAATTAATCGATTTCATAAAAAACATTAATACCAGTCAATGAGGAAGTCCTTAAGAATACTTATTCTAATAGTGCTTTGTTAAAGTTCATTTACTTTTTTTTATTTATAATTTTTGGGAGTCAAAAGTGAATTTAATTACATTAGTAACGTTTTACGTGTGCTTGGAGGAGGGAGTTTCTATTTTCCATTATTTTTAATATTTGGGGTGCGCGCCCAAAGGTTTTTATAATTTTTTTTGAATTCTTGATGACATTCAGCATTTTCCAGTATATTTTTTTGGTAAAAAGGCAGATTGGCCACCCCAATGCAATGCATATAAAATTAATCAAAAACATGTCCTAAATCTATAAAGATAATTATTATTTTTTTATTGCCACGGAAGGTTAATTGTATATACTTATATTGATATATACCTATGAAGTACCCAGTCAGTATAGATTTGTTTATAATTTTATACGTTTAACCAAATATACACATGTAAGACTAGATTAGAGATCACGTTAAGAAGTATCAAACCGTGGATATAAATGTCTAATTAGGTAATGTTGTATAAAATTACAACCAAATTTATCCTGACTGGGCAACCTACTGGTACATCTTAATATAGATATATACTAATGTATAAAATTTCAACCAAATCCTTCCTAACTGGAGACTTTATAGGTACATATACGTAGTACAGCACGCAGATGATACGCAAATGTAGTAATTCTGACTTCTCTGCACTGAATTTTTTACCCAACTTCAATTTGGTAAAATGGTATTTATTTTCCTGCGCAAGAGTTTTCATTATATTTTTTTGTATCTCTGATGGCTTTCTGCATCCGCCAGTATATTTTTTTTCACTATAATCGTACACGTGGACAAAGGAAAAATTATCAAAATTCGGTAATTATTAAGATCAGCGAGTATCGCTACGATTGGTGAAATTATTTTTTCCTGATTAATTTGACCTTTCTGAACACGAATCTGAAGTTTTTTACTGCAAACATTTAAACAAAAAGAAATAACCTATCCTAACATGACCTGACCTGGTTTTCTTAGGTTAATATGTGTTTGACATAAAAAATAACTACAGATTCGTGTTCAGCAAAGTCAAATCTATAAAGAAAAAATTTCCCTGATCGGAGCGTTAGTAAGCATCAAAGTCAAGTCAAGTCAGGTCGGGTTATTTTTAAAAATCTAAATATGTTTGCAGTAAAAAAAACTTCATATTTATGTTCAGCAAGGTTAAATTGACCAGGAAAAAAAATTTGACTATCGGAGCGACAGTCGCTGATTTTAATAACTACCAAAAATTCTTACAGATGTATCTCCAGAACATGTTTTTGATCATTTTTATATACTTTCCTCAGGTAGTGGGCAATGTGTGTAGTTACTAATTTTTTTTTTTTTTTTGCTAAAACTGATTTCATGGGAACGGGAATTAATTACAGTTTTAACAAGTGGTGTTCTGACAAAAATATATTATTTCTGGTCAAATTGACCATGCTGAACACGAATCTGGAGTTATTTTTACGGCAAATATAAATTGACATAAAATAAACTAACCTAACCTGAACTAGGTGCTTACTAACGCCTTGATCGATCAAAATATTTTATTTTTGTCAAAAAGACAAGAATTTTAGAGGCAAATCTTAATCACGTGACCCGTAAGATGCTTTCCAATTGGCCAATAGAGGCCACAAGACTTTTTAACTGAAAAAGTTCATATTTAGTATGTGTCTCTGTGTGCGAGACGATGAACCGTGACGAATCTTGCTGCACATTATTTTTTGAAGTTTGATTGTCGATGAAAAGTGAGTTATTGAGGCTTTATGTTTGCACAACGTGCTCCCGATGAAGACAAACTGAGATCATAGTGAAGATCACGCACGACTTCAAGTTTAGGTGTGTGAAGGTTGTTTCATTCCCAAAGACAGTCCGGAAAAAGGGTGGGTGGGGTTTTGGCCAAGGTAGTTTTGTTTTTAGAGCAAACCAAAGTGAACATTAACCAACTCTGTGTAATATCAACTTTGTATTCACCAAAATACCTTAAAGGTAAGCACCTGAGGTAGGTCAGGTCAGGTTATGTTAGGATAGTTTGTTTTATGTTTGCCGTAAAAAAATAACTTCAGATCCTTGTTTAGCATGGTCAAATTGACAATAAAAACAATTTGCCGATCAGTGTGGTAGTCGCTGATCTTAATATAATTACTTAAACTGCTAATCGTGAAAATGCAGTGTTAGTTTTTAATGTTTACATCTGTAATACCTGACAACATAGCTAATGTCTTTTGCTGTTCTGTGAGCCTAAAGGGCTTTCCTGACCTAACCTTGGAGTAAAATGACTATTGTATTTACCAAATCTTTACAGTATTAAAGTTACAAATTCAAAGATACTAATTCTACAAAAAAAATTCTTAGGTCTAATCTGGTGTAATGTATCTCAGATCTTAATCTAATTGCAAAACCAATAAAATATTCCTTACTTTAAAAGCAATATTGTATGTTATATTTTAAAAGCATTATACCTACCGTAATTTATGAATATTTAAGATTCTATAGTAAAAATTTTGATTAGAATACAATAAAAATTTTCAATCACTAATTAACTAAAGAACCTAAATAGCATAAAATCAAGAGTACTCCACAGAAAGTGACAGCCAATAGACTATTCGCGGGAAAGTACATAGGTAAAATTGGCGGGAACTAATATTGAACTTGGTTTTTGGTAAAAGAAATTTTTTAAATCCCCAACATTCTAAAAACTATAATTTTTATAAGTAGTACGAACATCGGTTATCTACAAAAAAATATAATAAACTAACGAAAAACAAGTATTGCCTGAAATTTTTATGATTAAAAAATATTTTTTCTCAACGGCAAGTAATTTAACAATCTGTTTAATAGAACTAATTAAATCAAATAACCACATTGTATTCAATTATATACAGGCTGGACTTAAGTAATAAATTAACACATTTAAAAAAAAGTGTTTATATATAAATGTGACACATACCATGAAACGGCCGTCTTTAACAAATTTAAGTAAGTGCTGCAATAAGCAAATTTTGAAATATTTACAAATGTTTTAGTGATTTATAAATATATATATATATATATATATATATATATATATATATATATATATATATATATATATGTGTGTGTGTGTGTGTGTGTGTGTATTTAAATTCTGTAATGGTTTCATTATAGTATTACTTATGTTGATTTTATTTATTCTGTGAGTTTTTGCATTGACGATTCAAGTCCTCTGAATATCTGTGATATATGTGAAATAGCAGAAATAGTACTACAGTATATCAAAAATGGCTGCGTTTGAAATTAAATATGAAAATATAACGTTAAAAAAATTAGATTATTCTGTTCATAAATATTCAAGTTTTTCCTCAACGTACGTACCTGCGTAAGTTTAATTTTGTCAAATATTTTGTTTCAAATTTATTATAACGTATACATTATTATTTAATTGTAAGCATGCTTTCATAACCTTACCTAACCTAATGACTGACCTAGACAACTCTTAGAAAAACACTTTCATTGGACGTCTAAAATCTTGTCAATTCGCGGTAATGGAAAGAATATATGTTATAATAAAAGACAGTACTTAATTCAATATATGTTCTAACCATATTATATCAATATATTTAGTTAATAATTTAAATATTATTTTATTATCACTTATTAAGTAAGGTTGATTTAATTAGAGAAGATGCATTCCCTAATTACAACTGAAATTAATATATGACAATGCTAACGATGTATATTTTTACATAGTTGAAAAATATAAACTTATTATTTCACTTGTCAATGTATTACTACTTTCTAATATTTCTGAGACGAACAATCCATCAGGCTTTTTTTTTAATAAAGCTTGGTTAAAATACACATTTCCCATCACCTGAGAAAAAAATATAAAATTGTTCAAAAACATGTACTAAGACCATATCCATAAAAATTTTTTTTACATAGAAAGTTATTTCTTATCAAATTAGAGATAGGTAAAAAATTCAGTGCTTAGTAGTAAGAAGTACTATGTTTGCGCATCAACGGCGTGTTATACTATGTATATGTATATTTAAATATACCTTTAAAGTCTAAAGTTAGGATAGGGGAGACTGGGGGAAATTCGCGCACTTCCTTTTAAAAATAACAAAGAGGAATAGATCGCTGTGGATAGTACAGCACCCTAGCACATAACATGTACACTACCGGCGCTGATGCCCATAGATCTTTGTTTAGTGCAGCAGTGACAACCAAGTGTAACGTGTTTTTCCATAGTTTTATTATAAATTTTGTTCTTACCATCAACTGTGTTTACTTGGTTTTACGAGCCTGTTCTACGGAATCGGCAGAAGCGGTGAGTTTGGCATTCTCTTATGATTGTATTAATACCATGTTTATACAATAGGATTACTTAACATTTACTTTATTTTCGTTTCTTTTGACTGAATATCACGTCGGGGTAATTTCGCGCGGGTCACTGCCACGCGCGGTTTTCCCCCAACACGTCCACATAGTATAGCCTAACAATTTTTTAACATTTTTTAGATGCCAAGGAATTACACCCGGATATCCCATCGAAAAAGCTGGAACGAAGATCAGCTTAAATCAGCTTTAAAAGCCATCGAAGAGGGAACTTCGATTAGGAAAACTGCGAAACAATATAATATTCCCGAGTCAACATTATGGGATAAAATGAAATATCCAATGATTTTAAATCCAGGTTTGGAAGAAAGCCCACCTTAAATCAGCTACAAGAGCAAGAAATTGCTGATAAAGTATTTAGACAAGCTAATCTCTTCTATGGGTTATTACCAATACAGTAGAACTGAGGCGTGTGACTTTTGAGTTTCTGATCAGCACACCTGTAAAACTAAATTTAGAAGAAAAAAAACAATAAAGAGGAAAATGGAAAGGAAGAAAAAAGAATGCCAAAAACTTAAGAAGGGAAAAGCAAAATAATTGGATGAACAGTCCTTGGCACAACAAAGTAGAACTGTTAATGAAATTATCGTTTAGAAATAAAACTAATGGTAAATGTACTGGAAAAGATATTTGGAATGGAGAGAATCAGAAGACTCAGATGTGTCACTTAACAAAATTTGTGATGACGACGAATTTGAAGACTTAGGTGATAGCGTAAGTGACAAAAATAATGAGGGAGGTACATTTCTTGTGACGACTATGGCAGAGATAGTGAGCAATGGTATCGTTGCTTAAGATGTGGGTTTTGGACTCATGCAGAATGCAGCTGGTGAGACAGTCCTAAAGATTATGAATGTGATATGTGCATTAAACGAGCAGCAAGAAATAATAAGATTAAAAAAAAACAACTAAAAATCTGAATTTATATGAACGATCCATGTTTTTATATGTGCTACACAATGTATTCTTGATAATGTTTATTTTACAGTACGTTTTCATGTAATAATATCTAGTAACAGGTTAACTAAACTACTGTGGATCAATGAAACATTTTAATTAATTTGTTAGTGTATTATTTATGGCATAACCCCTTAAAACATATCGTGCGTGAAATTACCCCAAGTACCACACGGAATTACCCCACATGTTGGGCAATATCGCGCATATATAAGGTTTCATATAAACCAAATTATAACATATATATATTGTAACATTTTGGAATAGCAAGTAAGAAAGGCACTATATATAATATAATATAAATATGTAAGTAAATTCAAACCATAAAATAACCAATTATAAAAAAAAGAGAAAAATGTAAACATAACCTAAATTGGCAAAATCGTAATATTTAATCACAAGTTTAGAACAATAACCACTGTAAAACAAACAATATAATAGAAACAATTTAATGTGTAACAGTTTAAAAAGAACACTAAAACAATGTAAATAATAGTAAAAGCCTTTAAGTGTTAAGAAAAGTGAAACCAATTTAAGAAGCACAAAAGTTGACCAAGACGGGTAGTTTAGCGCATTGTGAATAGAACAGCTGATAAATTTAAACTGAGTCGGAAGAAATAATATTTAAATGCAGTCACCTGCAAAGAAATTAAAATCTAGTTATTGAGAACATGAAATGTACAAAAGGCAGTGAATACAGCATCCGTAAAGCCGGTAACAACAATTAAAAAAAGGAAATAGTTTGTTCTAGCCATTTTAAAAGCGTGGCTTAGCGTCGTTTTTAGTTCTTCACATCTACTCAAGCAAGACAGGCGTGTTTCAGAATTGGCCAATATAATTTGAAGAATTCAAACGTAGTGCGGGAGTGTTAGTCTCGAATTAAATTAACACTACAGAATACTTTCAAGAAAATAAATTTAAACTATTTATTTAAAAAAGATATTATTAAATATTTTGATAAAAGGCTGAAAAGTGGAATCTGCAATCTAAAACACTTAAGTATCTAGGCTAGATCCATTACTACATTTGGAAATTTTGCAATCAGACATTTATAAAAGAAAAGAAACCAGTGAATTTATTATAAAATTAAACTATAAAAGAAGGCATTTAGAGAAAATATTAAGGAACAATTTTACTTAGAAATAAATTAATTTGTAACATAGTTTATAACATTTATAGATTAGATTTTTTTTATACTTGTACCTTAGAGTGCCAAATAAGACTTCAGTATTCAAAATTTAAAACCCACCAGATAACCCGAGATTAAGAGAGCTTGTGCTAATTCAAAATTAAAATCAATTTAATCTAAATTAAATAAAAACTGTTGCTGCCCAAAAGAGAAATCCAATTTAGAATAATAAGACTTGTAATAAGAGAGGAAACTTATAGTAAATTTGTAAAACTTTAAACAAGAAATAAATTTGTAATTTATTAATAGAACTTGCAATTGTTAAGAAAGTGTTTTTAAATGATACATTAAACTTGTTATTAAAAAAAAAGAAAGCTCTAGAAAATTTATTTATCTTAAAATAAATTAGAAAAGTTACTAACCTATCTTGATTAATTATTATTGAAAAAAATACATTTTAAACAATTCATTCATAATAATAAATATACAAAAAGAAATTTATTACAATATATATATTGTACATCAAAAAATGTCATATACCAGCTACAATGTAAACTTTGCTCAGCACAGTACATAGGCCTGACCACGGATGGTCTGAATATCAGAATGAATGGCCACAGACATGATGTTAAAATTATGAATATGGATAGGCCAACAGCTCAACATGCTGCGAGTCACAACATCACAACTTTTGATGACTGCTATACCACAAAAATAATTAAATCACTCCCCCCTGATTGCAATCCCTCAGAACTGAGAAGATGGGAACAATCATACCAGTGGTATACCAAGTCCAGAGAATCCCCTAACCTCTAACCTCAACATCAGATAAATCCATTCAATTTTTTTTTGTTTTTTTTTTTTTTTTTTTACCCTAATAGCCTTAGACGTTTCCAATCTCTTTTCCCCTGACAGACTTATATAAACTATAATCACTCATATGCTCATGGAAACAATATATATATATAAATATATATATATATATATATATGAAGTTAACATGACATCTTTTTAACAATTTTATACTTTCTTCTCAGGTGATGGTCAATGTGCATTTTTACCGCTATATCGACTTAAAGTTCTAACAATACATAATTTAATCTGGAGTATCTAAATAAACATACTTTATTTTTCATTTTACTGCTTCATAAGACTAGAAAATATTGGATTCATGATTATATAATGCGAATTCAAAATATTGCCTTTGTTTTTATGTTTTGAAGAATTGAAAAGATTTCAAAAGGTAAAATAACTGCCACGAATAATTTTAAGTTACAAGATCATTGTTGTTTCACATCTTAGTGCAACAAAATTATTAGATTTAGATTCATAAAATATATATGGATATAATTTTATATTTATGATGTTACAGAAACATTCAAGAAAACAAAATTACGGATCAGTCATCTAGATGGTCTTCAGAAACTAATAACCCTCCCCAGGTATGTATATTTGATGTACACGTATTATAAGTTGTAAAATTTTATATACATTTTTAATTGGATATAAGACTTTTTCTTCCGTATAACCTTTTCTAAAGATAGTTTATTGTTAAATTATAATTTAAAAAATAATGTTGTTTTTGTACCTATGTAACTTAGTACTTTCTAGTATGTAGTATTGAATCAATGAGTCCTGATATTTAGAACTTCTGTTAAAATCAAGCCTATTTTATCTATATGAAAGAAAATGATGAGTGGGCTTCCAAGAAATGTTGATATCGGTACGCTATGCAAAGGAAATAATCCCAGCTTCAAAAAAATGTTCATATCCATACTGTATCCAAAGGAAATATGTCGGGTTTCCAAGAAATTTTTATATCAATACAGTATACAAAAGGAAATGAGTCGAGATTCCAAGATATGTTCATATCAATAGAGTATGCAAAGGAAATGAGTCGAGCTTCCAAAATATGTTTTATCAATACTGTCTGCAAAGGAAATGAACCGGGCTTCCAAGATATGTTTATATCAATACAGTATGCAAACAAAATGAGTCAGGCGTCCAAGAAATGTTTATAGCCATACGGTATGCAAAGGAGATGAGTCAGGCTTCCAAGATATGTTTATATCAATACAGTATGCAAACAAAATGAGTCAGGCGTCCAGTAAATGTTTATAGCCATACGGTATGCAAAGGAGATGAGTCAGGCTTCCAAGATATGTTTATATCAATACAGTATGCAAACAAAATGAGTCAGGCGTCCAATAAATGTTTATAGCCATACGGTATGCAAAGGAGATGAGTCAGGCTTCCAAGATATGTTTATATCAATACGGTATGCAAACAAAATGAGTCAGGCGTCCAAGAAATGTTTATAGCCATACGGTATGCAAAGGAGATGAGTCAGGCTTCCAAGATATGTTTATATCAATACGGTATGCAAACAAAATGAGTCAGGCGTCCAAGAAATGTTTATAGCCATACGGTATGCAAAGGAAATGTGTCAGGGCTTTGAAAAAATATTTATATAAAGTTCTATAAACGTATTTAGTACATTTTTAACTACAGTATTACGGTTCATTAAAACTCCTTTTTTCTAATGGACAGGAATGTATTTCCGTGTAATCCGAGTTTTTGGTAATTTGAGGGGTCTCGGTCCCATCTACCTCGAATTATCGAGACTCTGCTGTATTTAAACCTCCACAAAGAACAAGAATGCTATGTTTCACTTTATATGTGTACCTCATGTTTTAGTTGGCAATGGCTTTAGTGCCATTTAGAAATTTTGACAATCTACAACTAATGGTGAACAAAATTGGCAAATAAATTTTTTAAACTAATCTGATTACCAATCCTTTAATAGGAGCCCTTAAAGTTTAATTTTACACAGATAAACATAGCTACAATGAAATTGCTTGTAAGATTATTGGTAATTTTAATTGTGCACTAATGTATCGTAGACCCGTTATTGAAACATTGCCTGTATAAATAAATAGTTGTCTCGCAAGTCATCTGGTTTTATTTATCAATAATTTCTGCGAGTGTAAACGTAATTAATAACTTATAAATTTAAATTTGTATGGTTTTAAATATGACTTAACATTTTATATTCAGTTTTCCAGTTATGATACTCTAAATTTCTGCTAGCATCTACATAAATATGTTGAATGCAACTACTTTTTGCCTTATCTAGCATTATGATATAATCTGTATCAGTTAACTGGAAACTAGTAACATCCATCAAAACTAGTCGTTTTCCATTTTTATAAGTCTTGCTTTTTATAAGATTGTTTGGTGCAACCTTTTCTAATCTGAAAAGGTCCCCCTTATCTACAAAAATATCAATAAAATATAGCAGTCTTTCAGGGGCAATTATTTGCAAGAGCTACTTTGTCAAGGATAAATATATTTGGCCTTTCACAAAAAACCGGTGACTGGGAGATCCATTGCAAATTTATCATTTTGAAAAACAGCAGAGGCTGGTATGAGATAATTTCAGTCATCAGCTTCATGCGACACTAGTACACAGTAAGAACTTTTTTTTAATTAAATGCAGTATATAAAAATATTTACAGCTCCCCATTGTTATTACAAAATTTCTATTAAAGAAATAAAGAACAGGGTACAAAAGCTATTGTTTGACTTTGCAAGCTTTTAGAAATATGTCTTTTGTTTAATCCTGATTGTGTAACGCCTCACCTTGAACTAATTCAGTCTTGTGGTTAAGATTGTATAAACTTGACCATGATCTTCAAGGACATATTTTACTATGTACCTTGCTACATGTTTAAACTTACAGACGTTTGAAGACAGGATTATAAAAACTTGATATAGTTTCAGGATTTTTCAATTATTGTCACTGAAATAAGTATTACAAAGTATTAAAAACCAGATAACTTTAATTAGATACAAATTTAAGAAAAGGAACATTATTAACATATTTTTCAGTATTTTAGGGTTCATAAAGTGATGAAGATTAAGTAAAACGACATTTTTTTCTAATATTGACGTATTGATTTATCATCTGTGTGGTTCTATATTAATTTGGTCCCTAAAAATAGATTTAGATTTAAGAAGAAAACCTCTAGACTTTATCATTCTAGAACCTTAGGAGTTTTATGATTTATCTTTGCCTCTCTTTATTACTGGTTCAGATCTATTCTTCTTTGTTCACAGTTTTTAATTTTAAAATTATCTAAAGCTGCGATTGTGAAATCTATAACATTTGGAAAATATGAAAAAACACACGTATGCAATTTGAAGAAATTCAAAATATATGGTGGACTTGATGATGAGAATATGATAGAGCTTCTGGAAACGTAAGTAACACTGTTTTTCTTGTATTAGCTTATATTGCCTTAATGCAGTCATGATATTTGAATAAAGTGGCATTATTATCATTGACATGGTTTTTTTAATATAAAAGTTGCTTGTTGTAATCATCTTGAATTCACTAATTAAATTATAACAAATTATTGCGTAGTTGAGTGAATACTTTTGAACTTACTTGCTGACATGTTTCAAAACAATCATTACATTGATGAAGCCGACCCAATACTGGTAGTGGTAGTAGTAGCGGGACGGCTTTGACAATCAAATTATTGTTTTGAAATGCGTCAGCATGTATGTTCAAAGGTATTCACTCAGTTACACAATAATTACATAAAATTGTTAATATTGTTATTGTAATTTAAAAAATGATAATCTTTAACCTTGGAAATTCCAGGTGATTTTTGCATACATTGTTAATTGTTAGTGCTCGAATCATGATATTAAACTTCCTTTTATACAAAGATATATATATATGCCCCATATATATATATGCAATAACACTGATGTAAAACATGCACTATTTAATTTATTATTTTTTCAAGCATTGTTTTGTAATTAGAGAAATGTTTGTTATATTAGTCATTACAAATAATATTTAATAGTTATATATGCTGAAATTTTTAAGTTTAGCTTATGAATATGACGGCTGTGTCATTGATACGCATAAGTAAAAATAAATTATTGATTCTGAATGTATGTTTGTTGTTATCTACTAAAAATAGTTTTTTGAGAAAGATTATATTTAAAGTTTTTAATCAAAACTATTTTAGAGTTGCTTGTAATCATCTTGAATTGAATAATCATATAACAGAAAGACTACGACGAAGAACTTAATACAATAAAATATACATCACTCAACAAAATGGCTACCAACATACACGTAGATAAAATACTCAAGAAAATTAAACAAACAACACCATCAAACAGCTACACTGTCAAGCCACACACAAAAATACATATTCATTACTTGCCACAATAAACATACACACACAAAATTGCTACACACACATTCAGAAAACTCAATTGCCATAAATCATATAAAACAGTGGACACTTAAAGACAACACATACAACCTTATCAAGAAAAAACAAATACAATCTATCTGGTATATACAAAATAACATGAAACAAGTGCCCCAGCTTATACATTTACCTAACTGGTAAATCATTTAACACAAGATTCAAAGAACACGTCTACAACATAAGAAATATAAATTCAAAATCGAGCTACGCAACACTTATACAAAACACCCAACACACATATACTTACATCCATACTAATTTAAATATTCTTCACATATTAAACCATAGTAAAAGACTAACCACTACAGAAAAGTTTGAAATATTTAAACATCCTACTACACAAAATTAATATATCTTAAACAACCACACACACATCAAATTCAACACCTTGTTCCATTATGAATTAAACAACCCACTTAAATCAAACCCCCCTTCACTCTCATAAGTCATACGTCCAGCAACATTGAGCAATCGTCGGCTTCGCCAATGAAATGATTATTTCAAAACGTGTCAGCAAGTAAGTTCAAAACCATTTACTCAGTTAGGCAATAATTACTTATAATTTTAAAACATTTTTTATTTATTGGCATAAAAAAATCATTAAGGAGAATTTAATTCCTATATAACAACATTAAAATAAACAGCCTTAGTAACAATTTTACTGTAATGAATGAAAAGAAAAACTTGTTTAGGCGCATTAGCTGAAACTATTAATATTCAGTAACATGTTATATGTTACATTCTATATTAACATATTTCAGTATCTGTGTTTTAATGTAGTTATTAATCTGTGGCTATTTCATCAAAATGTAGCTAATATTCCTCACAGATACTTAAAGAAAAGTACACAGGTTGAGTCTCTTAATCAGTTCTTTTAGACTTAAAGTCTAAGTGAATCTTCTTTACAATATTTCAATCAGTTTTATAGTTTCAGTTAATTATTTTAAATAACTTTTATCCATTCTATAATAAATTTACAAGACAATAATAAAAAAAACAGCTGAATATAATATATGATCCATACATCTGGCGACACTATACAGGTGAGAGCTTTCTTTGATAATTAACTTCCTATCAGTGAGACGATTATTTTATTATAAAACTTTTTAATTGATATTTTTGCTAGTTTGTGTTAGTTTAAGGCTTCTGATAAACATTTAATTTAAGCTATTAAAATCTCTGTTAAACATTTTTTAATATTGAAGCAACATGTTTTTAAAACAAACTTTAAAAATTTGTATTAATGTTGTAAATAAAGTTGCAAAGTTTGCCCTAAGGAAAGAATGGTGAATGTAGAAAATATGACAGCTAAGAACTGTAATCATTAACATTGTAATGGTTGCAAATGTTGAAAATTAGTGGGATTTATACAAATGGAAACTGGATCCAAATGGCGGAGGGTAGAAATATTTCAAACTCAGTACTGAACATTTTGCCCCATAAGCTCTGATTAATAAAGTGTATAAATATACATGAATTGTCTGTTGATTTTAGTAATACTTGCTTGTTTTAATAGTTACATTTACTATTTACTTGACTATACAATTTCCAAATTTAAAATTAATTTTTACAGAAGTGTCTAAACACATAAAAAGTATACTGAATTTGTGTTATAGTTATTTTCTTGCAGGAAGGAAAAATTAAAACACTTATGAGAAAAACAAATTTCTAATATAGATATTTTAATTTATTTTTAATAGAGGCCTGCGCAATGATAATGTAGAAGAAACATTTGCAGTAAAGTATACAGTAGGTGGTCGTCCATTTCCTTGCCGTTACATTAAGATACTACCTATCCAATCATGGGGACCAAGCTTCAACTTTAGTATATGGTTTGTAGAACTATCTGGTATTGACGACTGGGACCAGATTAAACCTGCAATGGAATGGTTAAACAGGGTGAGTTGAAATAAATGTGTTAGCTGTCGTATAAACTATTATTTCAATTGAAAGTATTCAGAAAGCATTTGTTTATCAACATAATGCTTTTATTGTAACAGCATCGAGCCAGAGAGGCGGTTCGCTTATGTTTAAAACACTTTCGCCAGATGAACTATACCGATGCATTTGAAGCATTACAACATGAAACACAAGTTTCATTGGAAGATCCGTTGCTGTCGGAGCTACATCATATTCTTGTAGAAAATGGTGACTATAATGGAACTGAAAGATTTATGGAAAAAGCTGTTTCTAGTAAGTAAAAATATAGATTTTAAACAATTTACAGAACCATTTTTAATAGTTCCAGGAATTTTGTAATAAAAATTCATGTAGTCAATTGAAATTATTATGGTATTTTAGAAGATTAAACTTGTATCTAAAAGTTGTTTTGGTGCTATAAATAAATATAATTTCGAGGGTGTGAACAAGAATATATATTTATAATCCAACAATACTTGAACTGACATTAATATTTTCTGATTCATCATTTCTCTCACTTTCTCATCTTTAATTCTATGTAATCATGCTATTGTGCCTTAATGGCCCTTGTGCTCCAACTTCTTCTTTATTGTTCAAGTCTCTGGAAGGGTAGTAAGTACAGTGTTATGGCTTCCTTTCTGAAGTACATTTCTCTCACTTTCTCATCTTTAATTCTATGTAATCATGCTATTGTGCCTTAATGGCCCTTGTGCTCCAACTTCTCCTTTATTGTTCAAGTCTCTGGAAGGGTAGTAAGTACAGTGTGTTATGGCTTCCTTTCTGAAGTACATTTTTCTTCCAGATTAGACTGCTGACACTGAAAGAAACGACTATATTTATCAATTTCCTTTTCAGTCTTTCCTTTTCATTTACATTGAGTTTTCCCAGAACTTGAAGTGTACCATATTTTTTAGCTTCTATTAACAAAAAAAAAAAACAAATACGAAATTAAGATACTAATTTAAGTATTTTGTTTTAAATAAATTTTATTATTTTACTGAAGTATTTTTTAAACCATATGATTATATAAACCACAGCTTTACTAATAGTGCAAATCAACTTTTCTTACAGATGGACTACTAAATGCGTATATTTTAGAACAAGAATATCAAGCAGTGTGGCGTCCTTTAAATATTGAACAAACACAACCTGGCATGAGAGGAGGCCACCAAATGTGCATAGATTCTCATTTGGAGACTATTTACTTATTGGGAGGTTGGGATGGCAACCAAGACCTAAGTGATCTTTGGGCTTACCATGTACCTTCCAAGAGGTGGCACCTCCTCTCCAGAAATACTGAAGCTGAAGTAAGTTTGAAGAATATATGCTGACATTATTTCAATCATTTTATAGACTACAGTAGTCCCTTGCTTATTCACGGTTGGCAAAATTACAGCATTTTCCGCTAATATGTATAGTTTTCTAAAATGTAGACAAGAAAGGTAGTACAACTACTGTGCGTGTTGTGTCAAAAGACAGGCATTTGTTATTTATAACAATAATCTTTCAAGTCGTTATCGAAACTTACAAACAATGTTGAATCAATTAAGCGCCATACATACATTTAGCATCACTACAGTTTACGTACAGCTGATTTATTAGTTTCTGAAATCCAAACATCAATAATCATATCAGGGGTTCGTAACTAACTCAGATTTTGTTTTTTCCGACAGTTAACAAAGAGATGTCGCACCTGCTTGTCATGTCAGGTAGTTTTCAAAACGTTGCATCAACTCGTGGAAGTATTTAGTGAATCTGTTGTCTTTAGTTTTATCTTTTTCGTTTAATTGTTTATCCAAGTTATAATGTCATCAAGCTATGATAGGCTCAACAAAAAGCAAAATAACTGTTATGTGAGTGTACATAATTAATAGAATTTTCGGGTTTTAAATTGAAGGAAAACATAAGTGAACAATAAAAATATGTATGTAGTTATGTAGTACGTAAATATACCCCACTGTATTATAAGTCTACAGTATAGCTATAATTAATGTCAACACTTTTGACGTGGGACATAACCCTCCCCTTTCCATTTCACTTGGCTTCACTATTCACAGTTTCGCTATTGATGGTAAGTTTGGAAAACATAACCCTCGCAAATAGCAAGGGAATACTGTACATGTTGTTTGAGGAACAGTAATATTACACGTGATTGTACTCGAAATATTAAATTATTGTTTAAGGTAGTTGAAAGTGATAAAATGTAGAATAAGAGTGTAAGAAGATAACATTCAAAAGGGATGAGTAGATATACTTAAAAGAGGGCTCAATGTTGCGATATCATTCTCATACAGTGCACTATATCTCATACTTACCAACTTTGCAAACAAAATGTTGCTATCAATGCAGATTTTCTCAATTATCTCATGTTCAGAGGGACGGACATTTCAAAATAATTTGTGCCTCATTTAACAACTGTTGCTCTTTACTCAATTGTATGAAGAACCAGAAAACTTGAATAAAATGCTATGCCACCTCACTGGCATAAAGAAGAAAGCATAAGTTAAATGACAAAACAGCCACTAGTTTGGCCACTTATGACAAATTTTTTTGACCATGATCTTCACATTCACCTGATGTGACAACATGCAGTTTTTACTTTTGTAGAGAATCCTTGAAACATATATTAGCATGTATTGACAACCTTAGTTTTGATTCTAAAAATTGTTTTAAAAAACAGTTGAATTTTTTAGTCCATTACGTTCGGTGAAACTTAATTAATCACTTTTACATTAGTTTATAATTATCCGAACTTTGATGTTGTAAATTTGATCACCAGAGCGATATGTTCTTTCTCAGTAAGTTTTTACAAAATTAAAGTTCGGATAGTCCTAAACGAATGTAAAAGTAATTAATTAATAGTGAATTCTGACAGCTGAATTTATTATGAACTGTTTGTAAATAACTCCATATGTTATGAATTTATTGACCAAAAGGATTATAACTATTGAACTGCGACCAGTATACTTGTCTGCCAAAGCTCTTTTTCAATTCCTTTTATATATATATATATATATATATATATATATATATATATATATATATATATATATATATATATATATATATATATATTTAGGTTAGTTTTGGTTGGTAAAGATTATTTAGATTTTTTGGACTAGGAGACTGACAGACTTACCTTGGTAAGAGTCCACTCTGTAGTCTTGAAATAGAAACACATAAAAGCACTTAAACAATGATATATTTCAACCACACAGTGGTCTTTGTCAATCGAAGAGAAAACACAAAAAGAAATATGAGAGAATAAAATTTAAAAAAATATATTTTTTATTTCATTCTCTCATATTTCTTTTTGTTTTCTCTTCGATTGACAAAGACCACTGTGTGGTTGAAATATATCATTGTTTAAGTGCTTTTATGTGTTTCTATTTCAAGACTACAGAGTAGACTCTTACCAAGGTAAGTCTGTCAGTCTCCTAGTCCAAAAAATCTATATATATATATATATATATATATATATATATATATAGGAATTTTTTTGGACTTGATAGGAGACTGACAGACTTACCTAAAGGCAATAGTCCAAAACTGCAATAGTACAAAACTCTGTTTTGTTTTCTCTTTCTTGACTGAAGAAGATCATGTTGATCGAAATATTTCAAATAAAAGTGTATTAAGTGTTTTATATGTGTTTTATATGTGCTTATTTCCAAGAGATTGCAGTTTTGGACTATTGCCTTTAGGTAAGTCTGTCAGTCTCCTATCAAGTCCAAAAAAAATTCCTAAATAAGCTTTAAGCTCTACTAGAACTAACCTATATATATATATATATATATATATATATATATATATGAAGTTAATATATTACTATTGTAAGTAATTTTATCCACCATTAAGTGCAATGATTTTACCTTGAGTGATATCACTCAAGGTAAAATCATTGCACTTAATGGTGGATAAAATTACTTACAATATTAATATATTAACTTCATAAAGTCAGTGCAACGGAAAAACAATGGATAACATAAAATATCAAGAATATATAAATAGAGTGATTCGACAATGGTCAAGTGACCGATAGGCGCCTCATCACTCAAGGTAAAATCATTGCACTTAATGGTGAATAAAATTACTTACAATAGTATTATATTAACTTCACATATATATATATATATATATATATATATATATATATATATATTCTTGATATTTTACGTTATCCATTGTTTTTCCGTTGCATTGACTTAATGAAGTTAATATATTAATATTGTAAGTACCTTGTGTGATGAGGCACCTTTCGGTCACTTGACCATTGTCGAAATTGACCAAGTCATTTGACCAGTGATTCGACAATGGTCAAGTGACCGAAAGGTGCCTCATCACACAAGGTAAAATCATTGCACTTAATGGTGGATAAAATTACTTACAATATTAATATATTAACTTCATATATATATATATATATATATATATAGTTCAATTTTTCAATCATTAATAAAATACTTTTTGTTCATTCCGTCAAGTTTTTTTTAAAATGCAGTTTTTTTTCAAATATTAGTTCAATAATTAAATTTAATTGAATTAATTTTAGTTTTATATGGGAGATAACTTTTCACAAAATGGACAAGGTATGTCATATAATTATTTCGTCCCATCTGGCTTAAAATAAGAAATAACATATGATTTCATAAAACAACTATGTTATAAGTGATGTGGTAGAAAGGCTGTTTTAATACATTGGTTATGTTACTTTATATATATTATTTGTAATTATTTGATAAAAGGTAACTAAATAAAATTTGTTTTTGTTTACCTAAGTAGGAATTTACCTTAACTTTTTTTGTTTATATTGTTACTATCTCTGTTCACTTAATTGAACATGTAATAAAAAGTTGAGAGTTAGAGATTTGGACCATGCTTGATTTTCGGAATACAGCTTCATATCTGTTTTCTGTGTAACTGTGGTGTAATTTATAATTATAAATAAATAAAATCTCCTAAACAACATAAACTTTTTATTTATGTCCTGACGTACAAGAGTCTTGTAGTAATGTCCTCTGAAGATGGTTGTTTTGCAATGAACATCAGGACATACAGAAAAAGTTCTTGTGGATCAAGAGGTTTTATTTATTTATTTATAATCAACAGTTTTACTTGTTTTTTACTATGTTGTTTCTAAGCAATAGTTTTTCTATGTTTAAAATCACTTTAACATCTTACTTAAGTAGATAAATATGTACCACATGTAAATACAACCACATTTAAAGATCCTTATAAGGGCAGTGTCATACTTTTCTTAGTTTATTAAAAAACCAAATACAGACATTACCTTCTCACTATAAAGATTTGAATTGTTTCCTTCGCAGGGTGGGCCAAGTGCAAGATCTTGTCACAAAATGTGTTTGGACCCTGAAAGAAGACAGTTATTTACTCTGGGCAGGTATTTGGATACACAGTTTCGAACTCCAGAAAATCTTAAGGTATAATTATAGACTTTTCTTCATTTCTTTTAGAGACTCAGAAATGAATTTTAAGATATTTCAAAAATAATTAATAACAATGTATAAAAATTTATATTTTTATCATTACAAAACTAAAAATAACTAAAATGTTACAAAAACATTGTAAAATTAACACCTAGCTACCTGAGAATTGAAATTAAAATAAAAGTTAAGTATAAAATGTAGAAGTTTTTATAATAATAGTGCATAACTAAATTTTTGTTAATATAAAATTCTAATAATTTTAGTTTTTCTGAAATTTCCAAAACCACTATTTTCTATTATCTTTATTTTCTTCAGAGTGACTTTTACGTTTATGACATTGAAACAAACCATTGGACTCTAATAACAGAAGACACTTCGGCAATGGGGGGCCCTCAATTGATATTTGATCATCAAATGTGCATGGATGTAGCTTCAAGAACTATTTACGTATTTGGAGGTCGTGTACTAACAGCCAACAGTGGGTAAGAAAGTTGTGGTGTATATTTACTGTTTTTGTAAAATTGTGTTATATATATATATATATATATATATATATATATATATATGAACTTAATATATTACTATTGTAGGTAATTTTATCCACCATTAAGTGCATTGGTTTTACCTTGTGTGATGAGGCACCTTTCGGTCACTTGATCATTGTCGAATCACAAGTGACCGAAGGGTGCCTCATCACACAAGGTAAAATCATTGCACTTAACGGTGGATAAAATTACTTACAATAGTAATATATTAACTTCATAAAGTCAGTGCAACGGAAAAACAATGGATAACGTAAAATATCAAGAATATATATATATATATATATATATATATATATATATTTATGAAGCTAATAAATCACTAATTTTGAGTAATTTTATCCACCATTAAGTGCAATAATTTTACCTTGAGTGATGAGGTACCTTTCGGTCTTTGACCATTGTCGAATCACTGATTGTTCTCTGCTGTGGATGCTACGTCCGTGAAGCCGGTGTTTGTAGAAGTTGCGCGCACTATTTCTTGATCTGTGTGTATGAGGTTTCTGTATACAATGGACAATTTTAAATATCTAGAATATATATATTTATATATTTTATAAGTCTGTCAGGGGAAAAGAGATAAGGCTATTAGGAGAAAAAAAAATGAATGGATTTATCTGATGTTGAGGTTAGGGGATTCTTTAGACTTGGTATACCACTGGTAAATCACTCCCCCCTGATTGCAATCCCTCAGAACTGAGAAGGTGGGAACTATCATACCAGTGGTATACCAAGTCTAGAGAATCCCCCTAACCTCAACATCAGATAAATCCATTCATTTTTTTTTTTTTTTTTTTTTTTTTTTTTTTTTTTTTTTTTTTTCCTAATAGCCTTATCTCTTTTACTATAATTACTCATATGCTCATGGAAACAATATATATATATCTTTAATCTGTGCATCTGTGACATCTGATTTCTACTCTACACAATCTGTGATTACAACTTATATTTATTTATTTTATTTCATTCTCTCATAATTCTTTTTGTGTTTTCACTTCGATTGACAAAGACCACTGTGTGGTTGAAATATATCATTGTTTAAGTGCTTTTATGTGTTTCTATTTCAAGACTACAGTGTGGACTCTTACCAAGGTAAGTCTGTCAGTCTCCTAGTCCAAAATATATATATATATATATATATATATATATATATATATATATATATATATATATATATATATATATACACACAGTAACTCCCGATTATCCGTGGGCAGATTAACTGGTTTGCGGATTATCCAGGGTCTGCCATTGTTCTACAAATATCCAATTTTTATTCCAATCAGATTCTTGTGTTTAAATTTCCAAACGGTGAATTACGACGTAACTACATATAAGGCTTAATAGAAGTTAAGATGAAGGGAATAGATATGTAAATATGTACGTACTAATTTTTACATTGAAAGGGAAGCATCCCGACGCAGGCCGGAGATAAAAGGGGGAGTAGACTACTGTATATAAGAGACAGTGACAAAATGCTTGGACGCCTGAAAACTTAATGTGTAACATAAGATTGTAAACAAATGTCAGCTATAAATAGTCTGGGACGTGACATATGCATTATCTATGTCTGTCATATACATTATCGATCTTTATGGCTTTGTGACGCACGTGGCACAAGTAGACACTGTGCGACAAAATGGTTCTCAAGAAACTTAGATCGCACATTACAGCTAAATCAATGCTCACAAAAAAACAGACGAAAGTGACAGATTTTTTTGTTAAAAAGTGAAAGTATTATGTGTGAAAGAAATTACATATGTACATACATACTTACTTTTGACATATACTTATGTACATTTTGTAAATAGTTGGACATATAAATGAACATGTTATAATCCGTCAAATACATCAACATTTTAAATTATTTCCTGTATTTATTTTGTCCTCTGAAGATTATTTGTGAATTGCATTAACCAAGGACATTATTAACTTATGGTATAATAATCGATTCACGATCGTTTTGCGTATTCTTTGTTCATAGCGGGCCACCCTATTCCACGGATAATCGGGAGTTTACTGTGTATATATATATATATATATATATATATATATATATATTCTTGATATTTTACGTTATCCGTTGTTTTTCCGTTGCACTGACTTTATGAAGTTAATATATTACTATTGTAAGTAATTTTATCCACCATTAAGTGCTATGATTTTACCTTGTGTGATGAGGCACCTTTCGGTCACTTGACCATTGTCGAATCACTGATATTTTTCTGGTGTAGATGTTCGGTTCGTGATGTTGGTATTTGTTGACGTTACACGCATTTTCTCTTGATCTGCGTGTATGGTGTTTTTATATAGTATGTCTTCTGTATATGTGGTCTGTAGGTTCATTAAATTGTTGTGTGTTTTTATAAATGTGGTATTTTTCTAGTGAGTTTAATTCTATTGGGTTATTATTTGTTTCAAGTATAGTTAGGTTATTTTCGTAATTTGTTATTTCATGTTTATGTGATATTAGGTGTGCTGCAACATTTGATACTTTTGTATTTTTATTTTTGAATGCTCTGTAATGTTCTTCAAATCTTATTTTAAATGATCTGGTCGTTTACCCTATGTAAAATGCATTGCGGTCGTTAAATGTATTTTTGTAAACTCCTGATAGGTTATTTTTTTCTGTATTTGTTTTGTGGTTTGTGTTATTAAGATATTTTGTTATTTAGTTTGTATGTTGGAGTGTAGTATTCTTTGTTGTATATATTTGTTAGTTTTTCTATTTTGTTATTGGTGTATTTATATTTTAGGTAGAATTTTTTTATTTTTATTTTTATCTAGTTCTTCATTTAATTTTTGTTTGTTATCTTGTGTGTATTTTATTGCTTTATTTATCATGTTACTGTAAGTGTTAATTTTGTGTGTCCAGGGGTGGTTAGATTTGTAGTGTATTGTGGTGTTGTTGGAAGTAGGTTTTCTGTATACTGTAGTTTCTATTTTATTATCATTTATATTTAATGTGATGTCGAGATAGTTTATTGTTCTATTTGTTTCTGTTTCAACGGTGAATTGTATGTTTTCGTTGTATGTATTTAGTTTGTTTAATATTATGATGTGTTCGTTGTGAATGGTAGGTTGGTATATTACAAGTATATCGTCTACATACTTTGTCCATAGTAAAATATTGTGTGTGTTTAGCATAGGTTTAACTATTATTTGTTCAAAGTGTTGTAAATATATTTCTGACATGACTGATGATATGGGTGATCCCATGGGGAGTCCAGTTGTTTGTTGATAGTATTTATTGTTAAATTGGAAGTAATTTTGGTTACATATGTCTTTTGTTAGTGTTATGATACTATTTATTGTGTTTTCTTTTTCGTTATTGTGTATTAGTTTGTTTTTCATTATTTCTATGGTTTCTTCTATTTTGATACTAGGGTACATGTTAGTTATGTCATAACTTATTATTTTAGTGTTGTTGTTTGTTTCTATGTTTTTTATTTTAATAATTAATTCGTATCCATTTTTTATATTGTATGTGTTGTTGATTTGTATTTTAGATCTTATTATTTTGTCTAGTATTTTTGCGATTATGTGGGATGGTGTTGTTTTAAAATTTATTAGTAGTCTGAATGGTGTCTCGGGTTTGTGGATTTTTGGTATTCCTGTTAATATTGGTGCGCATGGTAACTTAATATATATTAAGTATATTAATATATATTAAGTATATTAATATATATTAACTTCATATATATATGTATTTATGTATGAAGTTAATATATTACTATTGTAAGTAATTTTATCCACCATTAAGTGCAATGATTTTACCTTGTGTGATGAGGCACCTTTCGGACACCATTGTCGAATCACTTATATTTTTCTGGTGTAGATGTTCGGTCCGTAATGTTGGTATTTGTTGACGTTACACACATTTTCTCTTGATCTGCGGGTATGTTGTTTTTATATCATACACTGATATATTATATACATATTTGTTCATATGTATATAAAAACATCATACACGCAGATCAAGAGAAAATGCGTGTAACGTCAACAAATACCAACATCACGGACCAAACATCTACACCAGAAAAATATCAGTGATTCGACAATGGTCAAGTGACCGAAAGGTGCCTCATCACAACAAGGTAAAATAATTGCACTTAGTGGTGGATAAAAGTATTTACAATAGTAATATATCAACTTCATAAAGTCAATGCAACGGAAAAATATGGACAACGTAAAATATCAAAATATATATATATATATATATATATATATATATATATATATATATATATATATATAGGAATTTTGTGGACTTGATAGGAGACTGACAGACTTACCTAAAGGCAATAGTCCAAAACTGCAATCTCTTGGGAATAAGCACATATAAAACACTTAATACACTTTTATTTCAAATATTTCGATCAACATGATCTTCTTCAGTCAAGAAAGAGAAAAAAAAAAGAAAAAAAAAAAAAACCAACGTTGTCCATTATTTTTCCGTTGCACTGACTTTATGAAGTTGATATATTACTATTGTATATTACTTTTGAGAAAAATATCAGTGATTCGACAATGGTCAAATGACCGAAAGGTGCCTCATCACAACAAGGTAAAATTATTGCACTTAGTGGTGGACAAAAGTATTTACAATAGTAATATATCAACTTCATATATATATTTGTTTATATGTATATTTTAAGCTGAGTTATTTGCACAAACATATTATACTTATAATAGATATATTACTACATAATCTCATTTTTTATAAAAAAAGAAATGATTAAAAATTTATCTATTGAGTATTTTAATATCATTATTATTGGTATTCTGGATTTGATACTACGAGGGGAATCCAAAAAATAAGTTTCCCACGTGTGTGTCACCAAGCGTGAGTGACGGAGCATCTTTCCAAGAGCGGGGACTTTTAGTTTGGGTGTAGTGGCACCGAATCCCGCCGCGCGCTTGACTGTACGCAGTTTGACCTTGAGTCACGGGCCATTCGACATGGAGACTCCACTGCGATCTGTCGCCAGTTGTGATGTGCGGAGTGTTATTCGTTTTTTGACTGCAAAACGTGAATCTGTCGTTGAAATTCATCATCATTTATGTGAGGTGTATGGTGAACTTGTAATGAGTGTACAAATGGTTCAACGTTGGCGAAAATTGTTTTCAAGAATAGTCACTGGTGATGAAACATGGATCCACCATTCAACACCCGAAACAAAAAAGCCAAAGTGATTCAGTCGGCAGGGAAAGTGATGGCTACAGTGTTTTGAAACTGCCGTGGAGTTTTATTGATCGATTACCTACCTCGGGGTGAAACAATAAATGCGGAACGGTACTGTGACGTTCTCCTAAGACTTCGTCGGGCAATCCAAAACAAACGACATGGGCTTTTGTCACAGCAATCCCTGCCCACATACCGCTCGTGCTACAAGGAAGCTTCTCGAAATATGTAAGTGGCATATCTTTGATCACCCTCCATACTCCCCAGACCTTGCTCCTAGTGATTTTCACTTGTTTCCTGAGCTCAAGAATCACTTCAGCGGTCGACGCTTTGCTAACAATGGTGACTTGGAAAGTGAAGTGAATACCTGGTTTAAAAGTATGGGGGCTGAATGGAATGCAGATGGTTTGAAGAAACTGAAGCTTCGGTATGAAAAGTGCTGGAATAGGGATGGAAATTATGCAGAAAAATAGAATATGATGTGAGACATAAAATACATGTGTTTATTATAGAATTATATTTTTTTATTTCCCCCAAAAATTAGGGAAACTTATTTTTTGGATTCTCCTCGTATATCTAATGTTTTACCTTTGCAAAGGTATATTTGATGATATCTCTACAATCTCTATAAAATACAATATTACTAGAGTTTTTCACTAGACATTCAATATTGCCAAGTGCATATTACAAGTATATATTAGTAAAAAGTCTCAAGATTTATAACAAAACAAACTGCAAGTAATAAAGTATGAATAATATATATATATATATATATATATATTCTTTAACAGAATAGCAGAAGAAAGGCCAGGCTGTGTGGCGGGTTTAGTCGGCACATCAGAACCAATATTTTCTGGACTTTATTCCTATCATGTAGCAACAAACACTTGGAGAAATTTATGTTCAGACTCACAAACACATCAACCAGGAAGCCCTACACTAAAGTCCAGAGTGGGCCATTCGATGCTTTTTCATCCGGTTTGTAATTTTATATTATTATATAACTAATATTATTATATAATTAAATATTATATATTATTATAAATTATAATATATATATAATATATATATATATATATATATAAATATATATATATATATATATATATATATATATATTATTTTTCTTTTTTTTCTTTTTTTTCTTCTTTTTTTCTCTTCGATTGACAAAGACCACTGTGTGGTTGAAATATATCATTGTTTAAGTGCTTTTATGTGTTTCTATTTCAAGACTACAGTGTGGACTCTTACTAAGGTAAGTCTGTCAGTCTCCTAGTCCAAAAAATCTCTCTCTCTCTCTCTCTCTCTCTCTCTATATATATATATATATATATATATATATATATATATATATATAAGATTATATTATGTTTGGATATAATCTGTAATTTAATTAGAGATAATTTAGTTTGGTTTCAATTAAGGGTAATTTAATTATTGTCAGTTTTTCTTCCAAAGTTGTCATCAGTACTGTTCCTCGATACTTGAAAAACAATTACTTATTAAATAAAAATAAAATACAACTTACAGATTGGTTGAAGAATTACCATAGACGTAGAGTCTCACTAGCATTGTTAATTTTGACAACAGTGTTTATAGGACATTGTCCAGCTAAACAATAAACGTAGCGCAGTAGAGCGTCAAAAGTCCGGATCAGTTGGGACCAGGGCCTATCTGCACTACTGATTTATTCGGATTTTCAAACTTTAAACTACTGCGTGTTATTTATTTGTCATTACCATAATCTACTTTAATGATTAGAAAATATGTAAGTTTGAATTAAAGCAGGAATTATAGACGTCAAAGGGTTTAATAAATACAAAAGAATTCATGAATTTTTTTATTTTCCTGATTGGTTACAATACGCATAATTGGTTAGAGTGCAAAACATAAAAATCATAAAAAATTTAATCATGATTAAATGTACTGTATGTTGCATTTTAAATTTAGTTATGATGCATTAATTTATCTTCTTTATTTGAATTTATTATTAAAGGTAACATTTAGTTTAGATATGTATTACAGTGGCGCCAAGCCCTGCGCTGTTCTTGTCGAGTGGGATGCACACTGAAACCATAGTAGTATACACATATTTATGAGAGATTTTTGGACTAGTCTAACAGGCTGTTTTAGGAGACTAACAGACTTGCATTAGTAATAGTTGGGACTAAAGTTTTAAAATAGACATGCTTGAACATTAAAATCATTTATCATTTCCTATCTAGTCCAAAAATCTCAAATAACTTCTAAGTTCTTCCAGAACTAACTTCTGTGTGTGTGTTCTAACTTGAATAATATACCAAGAAATCTATACAATTAACATTAAAATTATGCAATATTTTTTTTCATTTTTTATTAAATAAATTTTTTTTTATTCATATATTTAATAAGCATTCCTATAAATCTGTTGACTCTGCCAAATTTAAAACAAAAATTAGTAGAAAATTTTAATATTTTTCAGATCTATCGCAAGCTATTTATATTTGCTGGTCAACGAAGTAAAGAATATTTGAATGACTTCTTCACATATGATGTAGATTCTGGTTCTGTAAATTTAATAAGTGATGGAAATAGAAGACATGTAAACTCCCTTCCAGCGGCTGGATTCACTCAACGAGCCACTATGGACCCCCACCTAGATGAGATATACGTGCTCTCTGTAAGATATTTTACTTTTTTATCTACTTTTTATAAAAATGTGCAGGTTTTAGAAGAATAGAAGCATTCAAAATTGAATTATATTTTATAAGTTTTAATTCAAAACCCCTGAGGTATTTTTAAACTTTCTCTCTCTACAAAAACAGTTGTGAATTTTTCAGTAGGCTAATGACACCTATATTGTGTAGTTGAATAAAACCTAAAAATTACCTTAAAAAAATATGTTTTTAAATAATGTTAAAAAATTTTTCAAATATTTTATAACTAAAATATATATTGTAGCCTTAAATATATAAAATTCATCAATAAGTTTTGTAGTTTACCTTTTATTTTTGAGATTGTCTTTTATTTTTGCCGTTTATTTTTTTTAGGGTATGAGTAAAGACAAAGAGAAGAGAGACGACAATGTGCAGAACTCTTTTTGGGTTTATTACATACAACACGATAAATGGTATTTATATAAAGTCATGTATAAATTATTTATTTATATGTTTAAATTCATCTTCACGTACTTATAATGTTTCAGCATAATTATGATTTCATTCTAGGTCCTGCATTTATCAAAATGAAAACACTGGAGAACAATATTGGAATAAGATGCAGCATGTTGAACCGTGCCCAAGGTTTGCTCATCAGTTGGTGTATGATCATCTCAATAAAGTAAGGGACATAGATATTACTTCATACAAGGGTTATTTTTAAACATAGTCAGCTCTATTTTTGTTCTTAATGTAATACATCATTATAAAGCTGCGCTATTTTTCCACATAATCACCAAACCTTTGAGGAATCGACTAACCTCTTCCTTAACTTCATTATCAATACGGAAGCGTTAGCCACCCAAGTGATCCTTTAATTTTGGGAATAAATGATAATCACTTAGGGCTAGGTCCGGACTGTATAGGAGGTAGGCACAACAGTGCAGCCAAAATCTGTCAGCAGCTTGAGTTTGATGTGAGACATGAGGTCAAGCGTTGTCATGGATAAGCCTCACACCACTGAACAATCTTCCTCTCCGGCGGTTCTGGATCGCACGTCTCAGTTTTCTTAATGTGTCGTAATATCTGTTGCAGTTAACTGTTGTTCCATGAGGCAAAAGTCGATTAAATGCAGGCCCTTCCTGTCCCAAAAGGCGGTTGCCATGATTTTCCCAGCAGACTGCGTTTGCTTAAACTTCTTTAGCTTCGGCGAAGTTGAGTGATGCCATTCACGTGATTGCTGCTTGGTTTTGGGGGTAAAGTGAAACTTTCTCCACCTGTAACAATGGAATTCAAGAATTGTTCTTTGTTGTCTTTACATTGTTGAGAAAACTGCTGGGCACACTCGACACGTTGCTATTTGTGGTTTTCTCTAAGTATTCGCGGTACCCACCATACAGACTTTGTGATAACCTAATTTTTTTGTTAAAATGTTATGGATTGTGCTGTTGGAAGTCTCAAGAATACGCAAAGCAAGTTCTTTTATGGTGATCCTCTGTTCTTCATCATTTGCAAACATGTTGAACAGATATACACTTTTCCCCATAAACTTCGATTAACTGACAATAAATGTCAGTAGGTGAAATCCGTTTTGCATTTAAAACACATATCACAGTATGAATTTCGCAACTGGCGGTAACAGCGATGGGGCGCTCCATCTTCGAAGGCACTGAGCAATGTAGCGAGGCAGACTTGATGGGGACAGAGAGAGCGTGAGTTAATAAGTAAGACAGTGTTACCAGATTTCTCCTAGCATTCTCCAGAGTTACATTCTTTCTTAGCAGCATAGGGAACCTTATTTTATGAATTACCCTAGTAGATTACCCTTTAGCTACTTCTATACACGTAAAACATATGACACATTCTTTTCAAGTAACATTTTGATTTGCCAATAAGGAATGTATTTATCTACACCTAAACAAGAAATTTTAAATTTAGTTGAAAAGACACTTCACTATGTAATGTCTTCAGATTTGGTTCACTGATAGGGTCAGGAGGATTGTTAGACTGAAAATCTGGTATCATAGAGCTTTAACATATATAGTAGCCTCTGCTTGTTGTAACCATATTTGTTGGAAGCATATTTGATAACAATAACTAAACGATAACAATATCTGACCGCGAAATCACAATGTACAGAATCACCTATTTGAACTCACTGTATTATGGTTACAAGTGTTTATTGAACGATATGTAGGCCTAACATTATAGTAAGTCATTTTAATTCTATAGCACTACTACCATAATGAAATCCAGGAACATGGAAATCAGGAGTGATTAAACACTTTGATCGTATTTTAAATTTTCAAATTAATTTACTTTTACACAAAGAATTCCTCAATATAAGATTGTCTTTAATCTTCCAGCAAAATATTGTAGATAAATAAAAGAAATATTTTAGTCTAGTCAAACAGGATATGAATGACATATTGATAATGATTCATGTTGATAAAAGGCCTCATGGACATGATGTGAGTCACCATATCCCTCAACTGATTTCTTGGAATTTACAATCTTGTAAACATTTTTGTTTGGTCTGTACCAGTTGTATTGCATTGAAAATTAAATGATAACAATAAGCGAAGAAATGATTACTTAATGATAATAATAAGCGAAGAGATGATTACAATAAGCGACTCAATTATAATGTAATACCTGGACTTACACGAATACGACACACGGATATCGCTCAGTCCCACCTATCGCGTAAGTACAGGGTATTACTTTATTTATTTGATTCTGTTTCTGTCTTTAAGTGAAATGATAATGACGACATTGAGCGTGATCACTCTATGCATCGACTACTGTCATACCAATTTACACATAAATATTACAAAGGTGTTGTTTATATTGCCGACATTTATTGACAGGATAACTAAGTCACATTGGACAACTGAAAAACTGCGTTGTACAAACTAAAACAAAATAAATGGCTTGTGTCTTTTTGTTACTTTGATTATGTGCTAAATGTGAAAAAATTATTTAATTTTGTAATACTGTTTTAGGTGCATTATTTGTTTGGTGGTAATCCTGGGCGATCCTGTTTGCCCAGGCTAAGGTTAGACGACTTTTGGCGACTCTCCCTTATGAAGCCGACTCATATTGAGCTTTTACAGCAGTGCGTAGTCCTTATTCGGACATGCAAGTAGGTATTTGGAAGCCGTTTTATTTAATTTATCTGTAACATTCTTTATCAGTTTATTTGACTTTTATGCTAAACAATATTGTTCTGTGAATTAATCCTTTAAACAAAAGCAATAAAAGAATACTACATTTTAAAATGTGAGAATAAATACAAAATTTAACGCTAGGCATGTAAAACTTTGCAAAACAGCTATAACACTTATATTTAACAAATCTTTAAATCTGACTCCTATTAATTTTGATATCGGAAAAGTTTATACCACGTGTTACATTAACTATACTCAAACCTATTGCAACTGAAACATATAAAGCTCTTTCCTAAACGTAGATGTTATTATATACTACATACACGTTTCTTTTATGTTTTGCATCATTTATTGGAATTTGAGAACATCTTTGAAAAACATTTTCCGTAAAAAAGGAAATATTATAACTGTATTTTCTTTTTCCCAACATTACTTGAGCAGCCCAGATAATAATCCTGTGATCCTGACTTGTTCAATTTATTTTTATTGTGTTTAAACTTGACGGAATTTTTTACCTCAAATAATGAAACCAAAATTAAGGATTTTAAATTGAAATACTAATTTAGTTTCCTCAGGACCTACGTTTGATGTTTGTTTTCTAGTACCCTTCATGCTGAATAAGTAATTAGATGTATTAATTATACATTCCCCATATTCATTATAATTTGCTAAAGCAAGACCTTTAATATAACCTTTCAGAAACAACAGTTTTAACTTGGTGCAGATTTTTGTTATTAGTAACTAGTTTTAATTTTTACATAAGCTTACTATATTCTACAGCAGGGGCTCTTAAACTAAGTATGTGTACCCCTTGGGGGTACGCAAAAATTTTCAGGGGTTTGAGGGGCAGGTTAATGATAAATTAAAGTAGACGATATACTTGTAATATACCAACCTACCATTCACAACGAACACATCATAATATTAAACAAACTAAATACATACAACGAAAACATACAATTCACCGTTGAAACAGAAACAAATAGAACAATCAACTTCCTCGACATTACTTTAAATATAAATGATAATAAAATAGAAACTACAGTATACAGGAAACCTACTTCCAACAACACCACAATACACTACAAATCTAACCACCCCTGGACACACAAAATTAACACTTACAGTAACATGATAAATAAAGCAATAAAATACACACAAGATAACAAACAAAAATTAAATGAAGAATTAGATAACATTACAAAAATAGCAATAGAAAATGGATACAACAAACACATTATAAAAAATATATACAATAAATTCACAAAAAAACCTAACCTCAACACAACACTACAACCGGAACATGAAAATAAAAAAATCTACCTAAAATATAAATACACCAATAACAAAATAGAAAAAATAACAAATATTTACAACAAAGAATACTACACTCCAACATACAAACCAAACAACAAAATAATAAAATATCTTAATAACACAAACCACAAAACAAATTCAGAAAAACATAACCTATCAGGAATTTACAAAATTACATGTAACAACTGTAACATTTTATATAGGGAAAACAACCAGATCATTTAAAATAAGATTTGAAGAACATTATAGAGCATTCAAAAACAAAAATTCAAAAGTATCAAATGTTGCAGCACACCTAATATGACATAAACATGAAATAACAAATTACGAAAATAACCTAACCATACTTGAAATAAATAATAACCCAATGGAATTAAACTCACTAGAAAAATACCACATTTATAATAACATACACAACAATTTAATGAATCTACAAACAACATATACAGAAGACATACTATTCAAAAACATTATACACAAGACTCAAGAGGAAATGTGTATGACGTCAACAATTACCAACACGACGGACCGAACATCCACATCAGAAAAATGGAAAATGTAATCAGTGATTCGACAATGGTCAAGTGACCGAAAGGCGCCTCATCACACAAGGTAAAATCATTGCACTTAATGGTGGATAAAATTACTTACAATAGTAATATATTAACTTCATAAAGTCAGTGCAACGGAAAAACAATGGATAACGTAAAATATCAAGAATATATATATATATATATATATATATATATATATATATATATATATATATATATATATATATAAATAACTTATTTCTTTATCTGCCAGAGCAACAAATCTCGCAACAAAAATAAAAATTATTATACTGATACTGTAGTCATTGGTTTTAGGTGTTCTGTATTTAATTTGGCGAGAAATAATTTACCTATCAGGATTTATTTGTTCTCTTTCTACTTAGGTTTCAAGAGTTGGCCCTTAAAGATAGGCTAGAGGCTCTCACTTATCTTCAGACATCACTTTATGAAATAATAAACCACGAGGATTCTGAGCAAACTAAAGAGGTTAGTTACATGTAAAATTTATTAGTGGTTTTGAAGTATAATTTAATTTAAGATATTTTGTTAATGTTATATTTCTTATTTATATTCCTTAACCGTTTTAATTTTACTGTTTTAGTTTCAACAGTTGGCATCATTGCTGTTTCAAGAAAAACATATAAAATCCACAAATGGCTCGAATAAAGATTTAAGTGACTACCACATGCAAAGGTCAAAACTCTATGAGCAGTTAGTCTTGTTCTTTCCAGAAAGCATGACTCAACCGAGTGGAGACTTGCTGGACTTAGTGACAATGTAAAGTATTACATTGCAAATCAACAGATGTCAATGACTGAACAATTTTTAATTGACTTTGTAAATACAGTACATATATACTTTTTTTTAATTTTAACATATCAGGCTGTGTTTCGTATTTTATTTATTGCTTATGTTGTAATTATCTCAATTGAATAAGCTTAACACCGAACATAAATCTTTTATTTTTATTATTCGATTACTTTTATTATTAGTAATGATATTTTTTTATTGTGTATAAAACAAAGATTTTCCTCTGTCTAGTTTTGTAAATAAAACTAGTGGTACTCAAATAATTCTGACGAATACTTAATATATTTCTTAAATTAAGAATATAATACCTGTTAATTATTCTTTATAATTATATAAAATTAATATTACAAAATGTTTTTGTGTGAATCTAGAATCAATAGTTCTATTTTAATATTGTATATAGCTGACAAGGAATTATTTTCTTTATCATATAAAGCACGTTAATTCATGTAAATATTTATTTAAAAGATAAATACTTTTGTTGTTTTTAATTTTTGTTGCATGACTTTTGAGGTATTTGACATATATTTGACGTTTACATGTGTATTATATATGTTGGATAAATATATATATATATCGTTACATAGTTATTTTTAATGTTGTATATTAGTAAAAAACCGTTATGTACATACATAGAATTATGCCTTTTTTATAGATACTATTTATAGCATAGTTTTAAAATATAGTGTAAACAATAATTCATTATATTTCCTTGCAGTAATAAACTATTTGATGATCCAATGACAATGAAAAGGTTTAATTTTTGTCATTCTGTTTTAAAATACTTGTGTTCTAATATAATACTAGCTTTTCTTTTTATTTCATCAGATTCTGGCATTTCTCAGGTATTCTACTTCCTCCACAGGCAGTCTGAGTTTCAAGTATGCTTTCTAGCTTTAAATTTCTGCCACATAAATTAACTGTAAAAATACAGTTTCACAAAATTTATTGACTCGCCATATTTCACAATTCTTAAATTAATACTCTATTTTTGTTTTATAAAAGGGTTGTTTTTTCAGCCTCTTATAGGCAACAAAAGACAAATAAATATAAAATAATTACTAAAAGTTAAGTTCACTTATGTTTAGTTTGCAACATAATCACTAGGATAATTGAGGCATTTGGCATACTTATTGACCTAAATGTTGTCTAACGACTTGTGTTAAACGTTACTGATAATGAGTTATGATGTTTTAAGTTAGGACTTCATGATGGGTGAAATTACTCAAGGAGCTGTGGGGTTGTATAGGCACTGTAAGAACAGCCACCATGGATTAGCTCTGTATGGACTAAAGCCTTGATCTTGTGATGAGGTTGAAGTGCAGTTGTGTTAGCATACAGCTGCCACATGTCTTTAGTTATTTCTCCATTTGTTCTGATTAGGGATGGGCCGAAGCCTAAAATTTTTTATTCCAATTTCGATTCTCAACCTTTTCTTTCGATTCTCAATTCTTTTAAATTATATAGCCCAACATTCTCTATTAATGAATTTAGTTGACATCTTGGTCATATGGTGAAAACTTTTAAAACTTCCATTTTAATGTAACAGGCCATACAAAACGTTCGGCCTTGATTTATGAATAGGAATTTCTGAAAGGCAGACAAACATATTAAATAAAAGTAATGGTTTATTTAAAATTACAGATAGGAACTTCAGTCACAATTAAAATTTAACTTCAGTAATAGGCATTTCAGTTTGTATAACTGGAGAAATTGGAACTACCTTTTCTTTGTGTTTTGTTTCGACATGTATGAAGTGGCGGCCAGAGATGGGAAAAGAGAGAGTGTGTCAAGCTCTTCCGAGTGAGACTGAGATAGCAGAGCGATAGAAAAGATGACAAACAAAAGGACCAAAAATGCTTCTGATCGTCTTTGATGTTGCATTATAAATAATAATAATATTTTCGTAGTCTCAAACAGACTTTCGCTTTAATCATTTAATTCATTCAAAGCCACTAATACTAGAGTAAGTCATTGGTAATAATTAATTAAAATTCCTATAAATTACACCACATAAGTATTTTAACAGTTAGAAAATAAGAATCGGAATCAGCACTTTCATCAACGAAGAATTGAGTATCTATGATTCCTCTACACCATTAGAATCGACGATTCTTGGAATCGGAATCGGCCCATCCCTAGATCTCATCCATGACTCTATCCTTTATAATGCAGATGCATCTCAACAGCTGCTTCAGTGTTTTTGATCACCCATTATACAGACCAGACTTTTTTCTAATTGAGTTCCATCTTTATCTTAAACTGAAGAAGTGGCCAATGATTCCAGACTAATGAAAAGCTTCAAGGAAATTTCAAGACTCGAGTTTACTTGTGGACCATTTTATGAAACGGGCAATGGAAAGCTTGTCCACAGGTATCACAAATACCTTGGTTGTCAAGGTGGTTATGTCAAAAAATAACCAGCTTTAGTGTTCTTTTAATAATAAAATATGTCTTATATTCACTTGCATTTCATTTATGGCCTATCGGTGGTTCGAAAATATATCCAATCTATAATTCCTTTACTTCAGGCCGTTTCAGCAACTACAAACTGTCTCTGCTATTGCTAATTGTTTGCAAAATGAAAAACTTATCCATACATGTTATTCTTTATGCAATGAAACCACTCTATTCTCCTCCAATTTTGACAAGAAAAATTTTCCCAAACTAGCTAATTCACATATTGCAACTTAGTTCCATGTACTTTACTTGAAAACTAGATGTGATTTTTTTTTTAATCCTGTTTTTTTACATTTCTATGAAGACAGTAATTCATAAGTTTGGCTATTCTACTCATAATTATGGTTGCCCCACTTTTAAAAGTTGTGCAGTGAATTTTCAGACTCTGGAGGTATACAGCTTTATCCAAATCATGCTAAGTGTTAGTTATACAGGTGACCACGATTTATTTGACATTATGAAGTTTGTCTCTTGCTTTTACCTTCTTTTGCTTTCTCTAAGCTAGTGTTTCACAATAATTAAGTCATTGTTGGAATGTTATCTATAGATTTACTAGTTCTTTCTTCAATGTCCCTCCATTTTCCTTTACCTTGGGTTTTCCTTTTCCAGTGTCTTTTATAATAGCACTTCTTGCTGTCATGTTTATTATTTCCTTTAAATCTTCTTTGGATATTTTTTTAATGTTTTTATGTAGGATATATTACTCAAGTGTTGATGTGGTTTTTGTTTGATTTAATATCCTCTTTTGCTGTTATTATATCACCGTGATACTACTAAAGATAATCAATCCCACAATTAGATTCAAGGTTAACCTTCAAGTCCTATTACTAGCATTTAGTTCTCAGTCTCATTAGTATGTACTATACTACATTTTCTATGTAGGTCTGTATCATGTATATATTTGGATTTAGAGTTATGCTTGTATAGATTTCTTTCTGTTGAATCACGAACGACAAAGGTTTTTCAATAATTTCATTTTTCCAAGAACCCACTTTGTCCATTTTGTTTATAAACTGCAATTACTATTGAGTCAGATGCATACAAAGTTACAGTTACAATGTATAAAATTACAGGTAGTTATAGTCCTATTTATTCTGTGCAGGAAGCATTCTCAGGAACTAATTCTTTAGCTAAAAATTGAAAAACCTTTTATATATGTATATAATCTTGCTCTTTTGTTTCACTTTTTGTACCTTAGTTAGCAATTCTATTCTTTATTTTTCAAATCTTCAGTTTTAAAAATTATTTTAATTTGTAAAAGTTTTAAAAGTACTTTAGTTGTAAATGTTTGTACGGCGTGAGAGAATTTGCCTACATTTGTGGGTGAGGAATCTAATACTCTGTGCAGGATATCGGATATTTTATTATCTATGTACCAATTATCCTACTGATTTTTGGTGTCCAATAAATGAACAGATTTATTGATAAAACAAGTTTGATTTCTAGAACAAGTAAAAGCTGCTTCCTAAAATTCTTTAGTTCACAGTATTTCTCTTGGGCTAATGTTTGTTCTTAAAGTAGAATATCAATAGTTCATTTATTCTCATATCAAAATTTTAGTGCTTATATACTTCTAAAACTAGTAATATAAACAAAAACCTTTTAAAGTCAGTCACTTTTTATTAAATAATTACAATTATATAAATAAAGTAGCATAGCCTATCCGTTAAAACAGCTGTTCTACCGCATAACCTTTAACATAATCAGCTCTTTTATGAGAGCATATGTTATCATTTATTTTAAGCCAAATGGGAAGAAATAACTGTATTGCATATCTTGCCTCTTTTGTGAAAAGTTTTTCTCATAAAACTAATTCATTATTAAATTTAAATAACTAATTAATATTGAAAAAACTTTTAAAACATTGTGTAATCCACTACAAGTTTTAAAAAAATTATTTGAACTTGAAATAAAATTGAACATTGTTTACCACACTGGTGTCGAAATGTTAAAAGCTGTCTAAACCTGAACAAAGACTGCATGCCCAAATTATTTTAACTTTATGTTATATCATTGATATTTTTATAAAAGGTACATCTTTCTTCCTTTGAGTCTCACACCTAATCTGTGTGGTTTTTCTGTTATGACAAATAATGCAGTTATTTATTGTACTTTTCTCTGGAATTATTATGATCAAACTAATTTTAAAATTAATAAACAGGGTTTTTCACAATAACAAAGATTAATTAAAATCTGCTTCAAAGAATTTTACAATATATGACAACATAGTAAACCTGTTATGTTTTCATTGTTTGTATTATCGTCCTCGCTAACCAAAGTCCAGGTATATTTTATTAGTGTATAATTAATGTGCGACTTCTCTTTGAGAGGATTTTTATCTCGTTAAGAACAAATACAACCAGATAAAACACCCTGTTTCATATTTAACTCTAGTTTTAGTTTACAGTTTTTGTTACTTCTTATTCAATTAGGTCTCTTAAATTTTGTGTTGTTTTAAATTTATTGTACTCACTTATTATTTTATTTTTTAAAAATTGTAACCACTCATTTCTTAATATACTCAACTTTATTTCTGTTATGAATATTTCTAATTATTTTAGAACAGTTTTCTGCCTTTCCTAACGATATTTCTATTAATTTTAGAACAGTTTTCTGCCTTTCCTAACGTTATAACAGTTATAATGTTGGGAAAGGTAGAAAACTGTCCTGAAATTAATAACAATCAATTTATACTATCATTGTAGTGTATAATATCATGTGGCAAAAATATTTCACTGATTCTGTACTTCAATATTTGTATGCTTTTAATTTTGCAGGAAAGATTTTTTTAATTTAGAAAAAATATTCTTTATTTAAGTTTCTCGTATGACAATAATTCTTTTAACTTGGTATTAAATATATCTTTATTACGCTATTTATCTTTCTAGTCAAAAATGTCATAAATATTTGTTGATGTTCACCTGTCAAGGTAGTGCAAATACAGCAGACAGCAAGCCTAATTTTAGAATTTATAATTGTATCAGTTTGGTACTATTATCATTTTTACTAAATTAAACAGTTTTATCTAAATCCATGATTACTGCTTTGCCATTTTATTATTGCTAGATATAATTCATCACAACCTATTTACCATGATATTGTTCCATTCTATACAATAATTGAGGAAATGAGTATCTGCCCACGATTTCACAGAGCAATTTTATTATCATACACGTTTCAATGACGTCATCATCAGTAATGATTACTTATAGTTGCATTTGTAAATTTGTAGTAGTGTCACTGATGATGCAGTTATTTATTTGTATATAGCCTTACCTCACAAGCCAGCTTAATTATTACTCATAATACAGTAGAGCATCAAAAATCCAGATCAATTGGGAGTGGGACCAATTCGGACTACTGATTTATCCAAATGTTTAAACCATCTTTAAACTACTGCTTATTATTGATATTTTATAAACTATAATCTATTTTAATTCTTAGAGTATTGTGTAAGTTTGAATTACAAAATAGACGTCGGAGGGCATACAAAAGTATTAAGTGAAAGAAAATATAATGTACATACTAAATCATTGCAACTCCTAAACCTTCAATAGGAAGGGGCTATTTGACTAGATCAGGGAGGTAAGTACAATATACCTTAAGGTAGCGGTGCTTCGGGCAGTTTAAACCCGCTCCTAAGACAAAAAAAAAATCATTGCACAAAAAGTAAACAAACATACCTGTACAAACTTATTAAGTGAAAAAATCGTTTATTGTTCATGTAACAAAAGTAAAACATTTGAAAAATTGCTATTACAGATGAATAATAATATAAAAGCATATTATATGACAAATTAGCTAAAGATTAGACAAATCTAAAGATTTAAATCATGATTTAATATAGTGTAAGCTTCTTTTTAAAATTAGCTATGATGCTTTCTTTCAGAATTGATTTATCTTCTTTGCATTTATGCTTAAAGATAACACTTAGTTTAGATATGTATTGTGGTGGCCCGAGTGTCGTGCTTGCTGAAACCACGATCCGGATTTGCGATGCTCTGGATTTTTGACATCCGCTTTACTGTACTTAAGGAGATAGGGTTATCCTAGAGCATATCAAGCAATAATAATATGCCAAGGCTTATACATTTCAAAGCAATATTTACTTTGACATCTTCAAAAGCTCATAGCATTGAGTGCAAAAGCAATTATAATTTATTATCATATTTGAAATACCATTAGTACATCTATTTATTGTAGCTTGTAATTAAAATTAGGTCAAATTAAATTATAAAATGTAGATAAATTTAAATACCATTCTTCTAAATGCATAAAATCCTTCAGTCATAATTTTTATTTACTACTTTTATGATAGCTATAATGTGTAATAAATAAGTTATGTGTAAGAAAAAAAGCAGTTGAGTTAATTAACATTTATTTCGATATAGGGACATTTTGACGGGACTAGAATACATATATAAAATTAATTTTAAAAACAATACAATAATTAACATTTGTAACAATTAATGTTTTTTAAAAAATAATCTCATTTATGTATTCCAGGCTTGAGGGCAGCAAATTAGCTGTAGAAACATCAAAGTTTTTATAAAATAAATGTTAATTGGCTTGTATGAACCACCTTTTTTCTGAATAACAATTTTAGTTTTAATATGCCTAAGATAATCCTCATATAAAAATTGTGCTCGCCTAGTTAACTCTTTTAGGGCCATTTTTTTAAAATTATAAACAAAATAATTTTTTTTTCCGAAGTCAATTTTTCAATAGATTTTTTTTAGTAATCGTCCCCAACGCAAATTTATATACTATTTATTAAAAATTCGTTTAATGAAAAACTTAGGCAACAAACAATAGTTATTTTTCTTAAAATGTTTTATGAATTTTGGACTTTTTGATGTTTTTAACCTTACTGATTCATAATACCGTGTTTCTTTTTCTTTACTTTTTACTGTTCAGGTCAACTTTAGGTAAAAATTATAAATTAATAAACACAACAAAAACTCGAATAACTGACATCGTTGAAACCATGGTCATGACGGTTGAGCGAATAGACGGATAACAGAAACACTGTATTATTCCTCCAAAACTTAACCTCAATCAATTATATTATAGACAGATATCAATCTCACAGTAATGTAATATATTTTGAAGCGAAAAGAAAATAAACACGATTGTAATAGCAAATAAAACTATTTATTACATGATAAAAAGAACCACACAGTAGCTACAAATGTGGCAAAATAATTTATAGTAATATAAACATACAGGTGAAATAGTTCATGTAGCTTAACAAACAAAGCGAACACATCACTGCACCTTAAAGCACTTTGTTATGACAGTATTATTGTGTTATTACAGCAATGAAGGTTAACAGATACTGGCAGTTAAAAGAGTGAGTTAAACGAAGTTTTATTGTAATATAAAAACTACTTTTATTAATTAATTAAAAATACCGCAGTTTCCCTTGTCCTAAAAGGGTTAAGGAGCATGAGAAGTTTTAACTTCCTTCCCTTATACTATCCCTATATTATACTTGTTAGTCTATTAGCTTAGAAATAATTTTATTATTAAGGAAAACACTTTTTTGTGTAAAAAATGTTTGAAATGCATTAAAAAGGAAATTAACACAAGAAAATAAATTCTCATTATAACAGACCATAATAAACCAAACATAGTTGATAACAGACAGTTTTAGAGATAAATCACATACCTTCCATTAGGGCGATGCCTACAAGGCTGCTGACACATCTTTTATACCTTCTGCAATTGGTACTTCCCCTGAAAATTATGGAAACATATTGTAAATAGTGTAAACATATCAGTAATATATATGACAATGACGTATCATGTTTTGAAAAAAATATACACCAAAATGTCACTTCTGTTTCTCAAAACCCTTTCAGTATCAATTTGAAGACTTCTTAACTAAAAGAAAGAAAAATTGTTATTTAGCACTGTTGAATTTTTTATTACAACAGCTACAGTGAATGAGTCAACTGATTTTTGATTTCTGTATATAAAACTGGCACTTGTTTTTTCCATTTTATTTGCATTTTAACCATTTTAAGATAACTTTTTGCTTTATAACGGACTTTTATTAAATTAGTCAATTATAATGAGGTGTTTCTGTATTAAGGAATTGTAAAGTGTGTGGTGTAAAATAACACATTTTTATACAATAGGATCCTATTGAGTAGGATGTTTTATGTTTTGAGAAAAGACTGAATAATATTAATATTTTATAGCAAAAAAATAGTTTAAAATGTTTTCTGTTCAGGAATTAAGTTTCGCTTTAACATAAAACTGTAATAATATAAGGTTTCATTTTGAAAGATTCGATAACTGTCATAGACAGTAAAATCAGTTACAGTAGAACCTCTTTATAGTAGAAGTCTTCAGTAATCGACTTACCACCACATAGTAGACGGTTTTAACCCTATTTTTGGTTTAAAATTAAATAGTTTTAAGCCTATTTAATTGCATTTCAGGGAAATTCATAGCATTATTGCTTCACTAGGAATCAGATTGGAGGGATGTGCTCCTCTGGATCTAAATTTTTTTTTTAATTTAGCAAAAGTAACAGCTGAAAACATAAAGGTACTTGGAAGAAAAAGTATGTACAGGCCCTTAATAAAACCAACCTGCTATCTGACGTATTCAAATTATGTAACATCAAAACTCTTTTATTTTAATCGCATTTAAAAGAAAAAAGAAATTCTAAGATGGTAATGGATACACAGGTTGTCGGACATGTCTACAAATTGCAAACACGCAGAAATTTCAGCACAACCACGTAAACTTTTTTCAGATACTGGATAGTGCTTTGTCCCCCAAAAAAATGTACTGAAACATGTAACTTTATCGTGTATAATATTTCTAATGCATGTGAGCTATACACTATATTTAAGTTGCATTGTAAGTTACACTGTAGTTTATACAAATTGTATTCTACGGTAAAGTTCTAGCTTCTTTTCTTCATTTTATATTTTTTCCCAATATTCTACAACAGTTACGAAAAGGCGAAAGTGTGGTCAAGTTATCACTAGAATTTAGAATTATTAGAACAACTGTAAAGGACATAAAATTAAAGAGTTTGTGGCAAAAAATGGAAGTTTCCGGTGAAGATGTCAACAAATGGAAAAAAAACACCTATTCACGTTCATCTTGATGATGTGATGTTTGTCTGGTTGTAATTATGAACATTGCAGACTTCTAGTGGTTTTATAATGTTGTTGAGTTTTTCAACCGACATGAATTATCTAAGTTTAACACTAACTACATTACTTATATATTTGCTATGTTTACCCACAACTGCATGTTAATTTCATGACTTCTCAAAATTCATCACTCCCCTCAGTCCTGAACATGAGGAAACAGAGAGGTTCTACTGTACTTCAATTTTTAATAATATAAATGAGATAGGATTTTTTTAGCAATAAACAGACCTTAGGTTTTCTATTTCCTAAATATCAATACACTTTCAAATTCCCTACAGCATATTTATATATATGAATTTTTGGACTAGATAGGAGACTGACAGACTTACCTAATGGCAATAGTCCAAAACTACAATCTCTTGGAAATAAATAAATAGACACATCTAAAAAACTCATCACACTGTTGAAATATTTCGATCAAAAATGATCTTTGTCATCAAAAAAGAGAAAATGAAAAGACTGAAGTAAACCACAGATGTGTATAAATATCCAAATGTCACAGATTTATAGTTTATGATATAGTGCTATATGTGATTTGTATAAATAATATTGTGATTTGTATAGCACTATATCATAAACTATAAATATGTGACATTTGGATATTTATACACATCTGTGGTTTACTTCAGTCTTTTCTTTTTCTCTTTTTTGATGACAAAGATCATTTTTGATCGAAATATTTCAACATTGTGATAAGTTTTTTATATGTGTCTCTTTATTTATTTTCAAGAGATTGCAGTTTTGAACTATTGCCATTAGGTAAGTCTGTCAGTCTCCTATCTAATCAAAAAATTCCTAAATAAGCTTTAAACTCTACTAGAACTAATATATATATATATATATATATATATATATATATATATATATATATATATATATATATATATATATATATATATATATATGAAGTTATTATTACTACTTGTAATTAATTTTTTTCCATCACTAAGTGCAATAATTTTACCTTGTGTGATGAGGTACCTTTCGGATGTATTCGACAATGGTCAAGTGACCAAAAGGTAACATCACACAAGGTAAAATTATTGCACTTAGTGGTGGAAACAAATTATTTACAAGTAATAATAATAACCTCATAAAGTCAGTGCAACGGAAAAATAATGGACAACGTGAAATATATATATATTTATTTATTTATTATGAAAACATTTATTTTATTTAAAGAGAAAAAATAGTGTACTATGAATAAAAATATTCATACATTTACCATCTACTCATAATTAGTTTATTTACACATTGAATTAGTGTAAAATATTTCTTGCAAGAATAATCTATGTGAAATGCTTAAGATTTTAAACTTATTTTTTAATAATTTATATGAAGATTTATATATTGCACTCAAGTCTATAAATTAAACATTTTTAATATTAGTGTGTTTGTCTTTTACTATGAACATACCCTTTATACAGTTTTGCCTTAAGGTTAGGTATAATTGCAATTTTTAAACGTTTTATTTTTATTTTACAATTCCACGAATTTCAGCAAAATTTGATTTTCTTTACTATGCTGTTGGGAGTACTATCATAATATAAGACTATTACATATTATGTAGACAGAAATCCCTATTTCTATATATCCTTGGGGATAAGGATAAAAAAGTAATGGCAGTTTTTGTGTTGTACATCTTAAACCTTTTTTTAATATATACTTATTAATATCACTTGGAAAGAAACCACTACTTACTGATATTTTCCAGCAGACGATACTATAAGAACAATGTCTGACATTTTATAAAGCAAATAGATGGCTCAGTTAACATAAACAGGTTGTCCTTTATATGCCTTTCTGTTGGTCCTTAAGTTCACATTGAAACCATCATAAATTCTTACAAAATGCTAAACACCGAGCCAAGCCTCACAGTCATTTTGTCAAACCAAACAAAATATTTTTGTAGCAGTTTTCTACACGTGTATTTGTTGAAACGGAAAAATATGTGGCCAAATTAATTTTTATAAATAAAAACTTTCAACTCATTAAATATCAATACTTTGCAAGCCTTTTTGTAGGGAAATACAAATGCACAAAAATGAAAGTTTACAATCTCAGCTTTTGGCAGTTATGTGTTTCATTGTGTTTAACAAATAATACAATGATAATATTAATTTTGATATATAGTTGACAATGTTGCTTATTTCATCAACTTGTGGTAAGTATTGAGTCAAGCGTACAAGTTAAGCATAGCCTGTTCATTAGTTAAGGGAGATGTTTCTTCAAATTTAAAAGTTGTGTTGAAATCAATGTGGCACTGAAATTCAATACTTGATTGATAATTTGTGCAAACAGTTTTTAAATGTGACGAAGTTTTATCAACGTGTAATTAACACAGATTCAGATGAAACAGAAAAGGAAGAATGGGATTCAGAAAGGGACGAGAGAACGATACCATTTACAGACACTATTTGTTAGTGGCAAATGGTTTTAAGCCTATTTCAGGGAAATTCATAACATCATTGCTTCACTAGGAATCAGAGAATGGAGGAATCGGCTCCTCTGGATCTAATTTTTTTTTTAATAGCTGTAAACATAAATCTACTTGGAAGAAATAGTATGTACAGGCCAAATGAGGGCCTCGATAAAACCACCCTGCTATCTGAAGTATTCAAAACAAAAGCTTTTTTATTTTATTGCCTTTAAAAGAAATTCAAAAAAAGTAATGGATACACAGATTGCCAGACATGTCTACGAATTGCAAACACTCAGAAATTTCAGCACAACTAAATAATTTTCAGAGACAGTGTAATGATTTCTGCCAAAAACAATTGTACAGAAACATGTAACTTTATCATGAATAATTTTCTAATGCATGTGAGCTCAAGGTAGTACTGACCTGTTTCCTAAAGTTCCTAGTTTCAGACTATAAAAACCTGAAACAAGAAAAATGTTTCCAAATAAGATTTACGTTTAAACAAATAAAATAATGATTTAAAAATTACTATGAGGTTTATTTAAATAAAATATTACCAAATATAATGCTTCATTTTAAAAATTTAATGTCCATAATGATAATTGTGAATTAGTATTTAGTTAATATATTATATCGTTAATACTATATTAATGTACTACATTTGAATATTCTTATTGTGGTAATATTGGAATAAACTGTGCAATTGAAAAGCCTTCTTCCCCAAAATTAATTTTAAAACTACAGAAGTTTTTGTCTGTAAAAAATAACTTATTACACGAAATGTTTAGGATCTCATACTTTTGAAAAAGAATAAAGTAACAAACAGTTCAAGTAGAATTAATTACCCCTATAAATTAACCCTTACTTTAATGTAAGAATAAAATTAGGAGATATGAAGCAGTTACACTGCTACCTAACTTACATCAATATTTCAATTCTCTTGAAAATTTTACCTTTTTGGAAGTTTTAGTTATATGATTATTATTGTTAATACATTAGTAACTTGTAATATTTTATTCTGGAAAGGCTGTTAAAATGAGAAATTAGTAGTTTAAAAACATAATAAATTTTTTTTAACACACAATACACAGTAATTGACTTTTTTATGGTTCAAACACTGGTTTCTAGATCAAGGAAAGTAAAGCGTAACTTGCTACTAAGAGCAGAGGAGTTTTGCATTGGTCACAAAGTTAAGCTCTCCAAGTGTAGATCTAGGAGAAACACTGTTTATAGTTTTGTCAACCTTTGATTAGTAATTACATTTAGAAATGTCCTTGGGAAAATAATTTCAGATTTTTGGTATTTTTCTTAGAATGGCACCTTTAATCACACTTACATGTATGGATTATAACACATTTTATAACTACCTTCAAATATTACAGTTAAGGCACATATTACATATAGTACAGTTACCTTCATATGTATTGATAGAAAACAGGTTGTTGAACGTTTAGCGTTACCCAGGGTGCACCACGAGGAGGCGCCCAACTTCACACCCCCTACAACAAACAAATAGGTTAGCAATGTTTAAATTTACATCTCATACTGAAAATTAAAAGAAATTTAATTTTTAAGAAAATAGAAGTCATGTAATATTAAATAAGTGGTTTTTATTTAGAATATCTGTTTATTGGTTGGTACAAAATATGTTTTCTAAGCATCTTGGTACAAGTTTTATTTCAAGTTATAGTTTATATAATGATATAGGTTTTCAAATATTATTATTATAAAACAAATAAAGAAAAAAAACAAAATGACATTGAAACTACAATTTACCTCTTTAATCAATACTATAGCTTTAATACTATTATTCCACTTGAACACTAGATATTTATTGATTTACCACTGTGTTTAGATTTTAAAGGGTCAGTCATTCTTTTAGCTTAAATGAATCCAAAGCCTAATATTTCAAATTAAAAAGATTTTTACAAATTAAAGAAAACCTCACACTTTAATTTCAATTATAGCAAATTTTTTAGTTTCCTAATAGTAGATAAACATTTTATTCTTTTCAGATCATTTCAAAATAAAAGCATGTTTAATATATATAAATATTTCCAATTTGCATCCATTCTGTTTAGTATTTTTAATATTACATAATTTTCTTATTCAAAACTATTTTTTAGACTATAAAAACAATAAAACAGTACTATTTTTTAAAACTAATAAAAGTAATGTTTAGAAATGTTAATACTTACGGAGGGTCAGACAGAAGGAAGCACACAGATCCTAGAAACAATGCAAGCACTTAGAATAACTAATAGACAAAATCCCTTAAGCTAAGCAGAAAAATGTTAACACAGTAAAACCTCTCCTTGTTGACATTCCATTTTACAAGCTTCTCTAACTTATGGACAAATTTTCCATCCTCATTTCCATTGAAAAAGAATCAATAATTAAATCTCTCTCAACAAAGGGCACTACATTTGTTATTGTCAAAAATACATTTTTTCAATTAAACTTGACAAAAAATCAATATTTAATGATATTTTTAAGAGATGAGTTTCCCACATGGTCAATGCAATGCATTTGATACACTTGCATAGTTAAATGCTGCAAGTCCCTGACAGGACCACCTGCTCAGGGATGTGGTTTTTTATTGTTCTGTAATGCGATGTTGTTCTAAAGGTATTACTATACAATTATATAATCAGTATGTAGTGTTTGATTGTTTTATTTAAACCTATGTATTGTGTTTGGTTTTTGTGGTAATGTATTACAAAGTTTTATGTAATGTTACGTTTATTGGTGAAGTGTAGAATTTCTAGGTAGTGTCAATGCTGGTGTATGTATATAGAATGTCTTATAAGGGATAGCCCAAAAAATGGGACACTTTAAAGTTGATGTTGACAAGCCTGTAACTGTACAATAAGTGGGGTATGTTATCAAACTGTCATGTAGAAAGGGACATTAGGTTGCAATGCAGTAGTGGAGCATTAAGGAACATGTGATTGCTGTGAGTGACCGTCCTAGTCAAGTTCCTTCACACACAATCACAAAGGAGGGTCCTAACTTCAAAGAAACTAGTTCAGCTTTAAAACAAAACCCTAGTGGATGTGTATTGCCCGTAAAATCTCCAGAAACCATTGATGCTGTGCGAGGTGTAATGGAAAAGAGTTCTCATACTTTAGTACAGAAAATGGGACTAATTCTTCATTGTTCAGTATGCGACTAAGTTTTATGGGGACATCTGAAGAGCGTTTTGTATCAGAGCTGATTAACGACCTCGCCCAGCTCAAAGCTCACATAGAGCAAAACATCGCTAACATCTCAGAGAACACATTGCACCATTCTATACAAAATCTACTCACTGAATGGGTTCAGAAAAACTGACAGAACTTGATTAGTATAATTTTCTAAAAGTGATATGTGATGAAATTTCCACTTTATCAAACATATTTTCAGTATTAAATAGAGTTCGGTAAATTATTATATATATTACAAATATTGTTGTTTTTTAACACCATTCTGTATGTGTATGGTGAAATTTTATTTAGGTATTGTATTTTGAATACCTTTAATGTATTCCTTGTATCTTGCAGAGAATTTTATTCCTCTTTGTAAAATCTTGAGTGATCATTACTTTTGCAATGTCCACAATCATTAATTTTGGTGAAGTATAATGTCCAAAGGGTGGAGGTTTTACTGTATTATCATGTAATATTAAGCTTACATTGTTTGACATGGTATTTCAGAACATGGCCAGTGATGTCATTATATTACTAGCCATTATGTTTCAGTCTATAAACCTAATTAACCGACCACAGATATCTAGTTCAAAAGATTTTTTAACTACAGATGCAACATTATTCCTTAAAATAATAATTTAAAACAAGTATTTTTTTGTTTATTTGAAATTACAAGTTTGGACTTCCACAACTAAGTAATGCACCTTTACTAGTACTTTGATGACAATGACAAGAATTCCATTCATACTCACATCGATACAGAATCAAATAATGATGAGACAGACTTACTTCAAGGAAACAATTTTGTAGTGGGAGGCCCCATATTACAAGATGATAATATTAATAATGAAGGATTGGAGATTAATGAAGAAGATTATGATGAAGATATGACTTTGGACAAAACCTTTATGAACCCCAGAGATCCTGAATGGATACCTGAACGATTTGTTGCTCCACCTTCACATTTGTCTCATCCTTATAATCTAAGGCCTTGAGCTTTGAGCAGCAGAAGGAATTTTAAAAAAATGTTTTCTTTTATTTCAGATACCTATTTGTTATTGTTTTTCATTGAATTCATTTCAGATACCTATTTGTTATTGTTTTTCATTGAATTCATTTATACAATTACAGCTTGCTCCTACCACCCTTAGTCATACAATGAAACTTGTAATCTTGACAAAGGATTGGTATTCGTAAAAGAAAGAGAGATACTTCTCTCCACCCACACCTGAACATTGGTAGTTTCCGTTAGCACTGATGACTATCACAAGGTACTAGACAACCTTGAGACACTCATCGATTATATAGAGCAACAGAGAAACATATCTGAATTAAATGATTAAATTCCTCACCATAAAACCTTTGGTCTAATATACAGACAACTCGAGATGAGATATCCAATCTTAAAATCCTATTACCCACATCTAAACCAACCTGGGGTATAATTAATGGGATTGGGAAAGCTTTTAAATTTTTGTTTGAAACTATGGATGATGATGATTTTCAAAATATTAATTCACAAATTGATGATCTTGATTCTCAGACTAGTAATTTAATTCATAAAGGTAAAAGTCGAAATGGTGAACTCAAAATCTCACAACGAATTAGGTTTTAATACACACACACACAACAAACTAGTTTTGGCGACGATGTCGCCTTTCTCAGTGCTTGCCAACTACTAACAAATTATCAAGCTATCGTACAAGTCAAATAAAACAAACAAGATAAAAATACAAAGTCAAGCAATAAAATTAATTTATTACATAGCACAACACTTCTTACTCAGGAGAGGTATATATTTTACATAACTGCTATTATTATTAATAATTTATTCTTTATCTTTATTTCGCACTCTCATCAATAAACAAATCCTAAACAAAGCTTACACAGTTAAAAAAACAATCATATATTATATAAAAATGCACGTTATAAGCAATTCACTAAAAAAATAAGTTTATACAAAATTAAAACTAAAAGCAGAGTCAAGATAAATAAACAAACATCAACATTTACACATATACAGGGCCGTATTTAGGGTAAGGCGAACTAGGCGACCGCCTAGGGCGCCGTCAGATTAGGGGCGCCACGAAATAATGTACAAGTGCCCGGCTTCGCATTTTAATTTAAAATGTTTTGCTGGACGATGCTTTTTAGAACCATAAGGGATTTTAAGGGCATCGCTTAGGTGTATGGAGATTCGGCTGCTTGAACATAACAGTAGATCATAGCGTACACTCTAAATTCCATCGAGTTTCATCGAAATTCATTCAAAGGCGAGTGGGTTTCACTCGTATTCGGATAGGGCACATTTTGACTCGAGCTTCGAGTTAAAGGCTCACTTGCCTTTAAGTGAAATTCACTTGTCTTCGAGTAACATTCATTCGAACACAAGTGAATTTTAACTCAAAGCTCGAGTCAAAATGTGCCCCACCCGAATACGACTGAATTTCGCTTGATGAAATTTAGAGTGTAAGGCGCAAGGCAAACTTTTTTACCGTTGATCGCGTAAGTCGACTTTAGTCCCTAGTGACAGAATCTGGATTTATTTATTCCCTGCATATTTGTGCGTTTTTGTATAATTTGCAAATATTACCCAATAATGAAACCCTTAAAAAATGTTGCATAAATTTACAAAATCATTTAACAGTAGTAGGAGAGGTCTCAGATATAAATGGCATTGAACTCTATGAGGAAATTGGACATATGAAAGTTATTTTGAGTGAACCTGCAAATATTCAAGTCCAGGAAAAGACTGATTCGATACACCCGATAGAAGTGTTGAGAACAATTAAAGCTTTCGATTTGAAAAATCTTTTTACCAATCTATGGATTGCTTTAAGAATTCTTCTCGTCATCCCTATTACTGTTGTTAGTGGTGAGAGGAGTTTCAGTAAACGTAAACTCATAAAAACTTATTTGAGATCAACAATGACACAGAAAATGAAATTGCACGAAAAGTAGATTTTGATTCAGTGATAACAACTTTTGCGGAATCCAAAGCTCGTAAAGTTGTATTGTAATATTTAATATTTTTTTCAAAATATTTTTATAATTAAGTTGTAATTTGTATTTATAAAATATTTTAGTATTCTATGAATAATTACTTGATTTTTTAATGAATAAGAGTATGAATAAATATATGTTTAAACAATAGAGTCGTTTTAATTTTTAATGAGTAATGTGTGTAAGTTAAAAGTTTTTGAAAACCACTTGCCTTACATGGGGCGCCAGGAGATTTTCGCCTAGGGCGCCAGAAAACCTAGATACAGCCCTGCACATATGTTAACATTTTTACAAGGTAGCCATAGCAACTAATTTAACACTTATTATATCTGAAAAAAAAAACAGTTATGAATCACATGCTTAGAGGAATAACACAGAATTTGGATACAGAAGTGAGGAACCCTGGACTGGTCCCGACTCATTGTTTACTGGGACATCTTGAAATAAGTTGATAAACCATGTCTCCCAAATATCCATAGTATTGTACCTCATGACTTGCTTCAACAACTTAGGATGGTCAGACGTAAAGTAATGCTGGTTGTCCAAGCAATGCTTGGCCATGGCTGAGTATTTCGGCTTGTTGTTTTTAAAATGAGCAAAGTGCTTCCTGCAAGTCTGGATCCGGTATGTGGATGATGTGTTTGTTATTATTGATGGAAAGAAAAACCTTGATGAATTTTGTCAGGAACTTAATGGATTTTTTCCTTCAATAGAGTTCACCACTGAGGTAGAAGCAAAGAATAGCATTACCTTTCTTGATATAATGGTGACGAGAGCAAGCGGTAGGCTTTCTTTTGATGTTTATAGGAAGCCTACGCAAAGTTTGGACAAGCTTTGTTTAGGATTTGTTTATTGATGATAGTGCGAAATAAAGATAAAGAATAAATTATTAATAATAATAGCAGTTATGTAAAATATATACCTCTCCTGGGTAAGAAGTGTTGTGCTATGTAATAAATTAATTTTATTGCTTGACTTTGTATTTTTATCTTGTTTGTTTTATTTGACTTGTACGATAGCTTGATAATATGTTAGTAGTAGCCAAGCACTGAGAAAGGCGACATCGTCGCGAAAACTATTTTGTTGTGTGTGTGTATTAAAACCTAATTTTTTGTGAGATTTTGAGTTCACTATTTTGACTTTTACCTTTGTGAATAGTTCTCACTAGCTAAGCTCTAATTAACTAAATTTAATTCATGTAGAACAAGAATAACTAACTTATATAAAAAAATTAACTAATGACACATGAAAATACTAAAACTATTTCATTGGTAATACTTTACAGAAAACTTTAGTAGATTTTAAGAAAACAAATTTTTCTATATGGAATGAAATTACTCCAAAATGAAGCACATATTTCTCCTTTATTTAGAGAGATAGAAATAACTATAAATTTAGTTAATAAACAAATTGGTCAAATTCAAGAAGCATTAGATCAGTGTTTCGCAACAGGTGGTCCGCGGACCAAAGGTGGTCCGTGAGAGCCTCGGGGGTGGTCCGCGTGAGAGTCCGGTGACTACTTATAAAAAAGTAATGTTACCCCTAATTAAATCAAAATTACGATTTTCGTTGAACAAGATTAAGTAAATACATTCGTTCTGATGAATATCAGATATTTATTGAATGATAATTCAAATTATGTTAAAGATAATTAACATAATAATTTTTGTATCATGTAGAAAACGTCTTTTCAACATTATAACAGGGGAACACTTCACGGCTACATCTACGAGCGTCGGAGCAGAAATCAGTGATCACGTGACCGTGCTGTGACGCCTACTTAGTTGCTCACCACTCAGTTTTAGCCCAGTGCCGAGTAGTGTGATCCTGTTTTGTAGTTGTGCTTTGTTTAATAACATTTTGTGATATTATTGTCTGTACTTATTTGTTTGTACTTTTACTATTGAAAATGCCTCCAAAACCAAAATGAAAATATGACAGTGATTATATTAAGTTCGGATTTACAGCAATTGAGGTAAATAAAGAAATTAGACCTCAATGCGTGATTTGTGCTGCTGTTCTCAGCAATGAAGCCTTGAAACCTGTAAAGCTAGAACGCCATTTAAAGACAAAGCATGCTAACATAAGTGACCGGCCACCTGAATTCTTTGCTGAAAAATTAGAAAACTTAAAGAAAATGAAACTAGGAAAAACTGGCGTAGCATATGAATTGTCTGAAAAGGTACTCTCCGCTTGATTTGAAATTTCGCAGGCGAAGAAACCCCACACGATTGGAGAAACACTAATAAAGCCATGTTTGATCAAAGCAGCTGAACAAGTTTTAGGACTTGAATCTTCTAAAAAAATGCAAGATATTCCTTTATTCAACAATACAGTGAAGGCACGGATCAATACAATGTCCACTGACATTCAGGACCAGCTGGTTTGTGAAATTAAAAATCTCCGTATTTTGGTTTGCAGTGTGATGAAAGTACAGACGTATCTTAATGCTGCCAGTTGTTAGCTTTTGCTCGATATTTGGGAGAAGAAAACAAAATAAAAGAAGAACTTTTAATACCACAAGAGTTGGAAACCACATCGAAAGGAGAAGACGTCATAAAAATCCTTTGTGATTTCTTTGAGAAGCATGGTCTTGAGTGGAAGAAGCTAGCAAGACTTTGTACCGATGGAGCCCCTGCTATGCTGGGATCACGTTCAGGCCTAGCAACATTAGTGAAGAAGAAGAACTCTGATACAGTTACGATGCACTGTTTAATTCACCGTAAAGCATTAGCATCGAAAACCATGCCGGAAGACTTATTGAATGTCATGAAATTGGTCATAAAAATGGTGAACTTTGTTAAAGGTAGTGCAAAACACACGCATTTTCAAAAAGTTATGTGCAGAATTAGACTCCGAGCACAAGACACTACTTTATCATACTGATGTGCATTGGCTGTCAAAAGGCAATATGTTGGCCCGCATATATGAGTTGAGAGAGGAGTTAAAAGTATTTTTTATTGAGACTAAAATGCAACATTTCTTGGAACAATTGAGTGAACCAAGCTTAGTGCATCTCGCATATCTAGTGAATGTTTTTGGTCACTTGAACCATTTAAACATTCAACTTCAAGGATCTGGAAACGGAAATTTGGAAGGTGTCAGTAATATATTTGCTTTCGAGGACAAACTTAGTGCGTTTTTTGTAAGATTGATCTCTGGATAGGCAAAGTTGAACAAAAAAACTTTCAATCGTTCGTGACTTTAAAAGCTCTTGCTGACAACGAGGATTATACTGCTGTTACAGACCTGGCGCAGCATAACATACTCAGCCACTTAGGCAACCTCTAAACTGAATTTGCTCGTTATTTCCCAGAATATGGAAGGTGTGAGACACAATCTTTGAAAAAGCTTATTCGAAATCCTTTCAATGTGAAGCCTACAGATCTTCCTGACAATATTCAAAAGGAGACTATAGAACTTCAAAACGACAGTAGTTTCAAGGATTCGTTTGAATCTGATGTAAAGCTAGAAGAGTTAGCCCTGACCTTTCCCAAGATTCGACAAGTAGCTTTGCGGTTTCTCATGGTGTTTTCAACCACTTTTTTGTGCGAGCAGGGGTTCTCTACATTATTGTTAACTAAAGACAAACAACGAAATCGGCTAAGTGCAAGCAGTGATTTGAGAGTAGCTCTTAGCAAGAACCTAAGTCCTAGGATTTTTCAGCTTGTCAAAAAAATGCATGCACAAAAGTCACATTGAAAATATGAGGTAAATTTTTTGAGGAGTTTTTTCAACTAAGTAAATTTTGAATTATTTATTTCATTAAAAGACAATTTACAATTAAATTTTTTTTTTACTTTTTGTTACATACAATCGTATGTAATGAACAGCTAGTTTTTTAGTCTCAAATTTTTTATTTTAGAAACGTTTCGACTATTTTTTTAGTCATCTTCTCTTTGCAGGCCATGCTTCTCAAAGAAATCACAAATGATTTTTATGTCGTCTTTTCCTTTCGATGTGGTTTCCATCTTCAGATGACTAAAAAAATAGTCGAAAATAAAAAATTTGTGACTAAAAAACTGGCTGTTCATTACGATATTCCAACATTAGTCTGCAACTACAATAAATCATTAAAAAATATGTAGCCGATGACATACAATGTAACCTTCTGAATATTGCCATTTATATGTTTGTATTACTGTTAATTATAATAATTTCTTAATTAATAATAATTGTTTGTTTTTGAAAAATTGTTGTATTTAAACACCTTTGAATTTAGTTACAACTCATAAGATATATGCAATAATGTAATGGGTCCGTGGAGTGGGGGTGGTCCGTGGTAATTCACTTTCAGGCTGAGTGGTCCGTGGACATCTACGGGTTGGGAAACACTGCATTAGATGTAACGTCAACAGTTTATCTTAATTTGATGTTAGTCAAACCTGCTCAGTTTAGTTTAATTTTAAGAGAAATTGTAACACATTTACCTAGTAGTCAAGCTTTACTGATGTAGATAAGGTATATAGCTATTATAGAATTTCTAAAGTGCATGCATTTTCTTATATAAATAGCATAAAATTGGTAATTGAGATTCATCTTAAGACTGGTAATGGATATTATGAATTGTTAGACCATTACTGTATTATGATCATGATATAGCTCAGTTTGTCTTTGTACAAGGAGACGTCGACTACCTAGTTGTGTCGAACGACCACCAGTAATATGCTCTACTCCGAAAGGAACAGCTTAAAAACTGCAAGGACCTAATCATCGGAATCCTTCCTGTAGTCACACCCCCTCTCCCTATATCTGGTAGGTACTCCTGCGAGTATACCATGTTCTACTAAATTTAAACTACTTAACTAAGTGAATACGTACTTGCTTACTTGCTAATGCGTTTCAAACGATCGTTCGTTTTACAAAGCTAACCCTCTACTCAGAGTAGAGGGTTAGCTTTGTAAAAGGAACGAACGTTTTGAAATGCGTTAGCAAGTAACCAATTACATATTCACTCAGTTAAATAGTTTAAATTTAGTTTAATTAGTGAATTCAAGATGATTACATCAAGAAACTTTAATACCATGTTCGCTGGAGAAGAAACAAAAGTACATCAGCTCTGTACACGAAGCATAGTTACAAATTTTTCATCACCAGTTTTGTATCCCGGTCCCAATCAAGAATTTTGTATTTATAGTTTCCGTACCCCTAATGGTATCACTTGGCAATGCAATAATCAAAAAGAGACTAAATTTGAAACTTTATCGTCTACAGGAATTATCTATCAAACAAAAAATTGTTATTTATATTCCAAATATTTTCACATCTTACCAAATTCTAAAAGTCAATCATCAGTTGAAATACAATTTAATCACATTATTGTTCCTGCAATTGAAGACATTTTCACTCCTTTTGAAATAATGTTATTTAAAAATCAATCGTTTTACGATGACCAAGATGTAAACAATCTAAACCACATACTCAATGACCTCATGGAACGAGCCAATATGATAACAATTGAGCAACTCCGAGATAACCTTATCCAACATAGAAAGCCAAAGGATCACAATAAATCGCTTGTGGCATATTTCATTGCACTTTTCATAATTTTTGTTATCTTCGGATTTGTGGCTACAAGTTGTATTTTTTATTGTCTTCTGTCCAGAACCAACCGTTTTAACTGTGTAAAATTTGAAAGCTCCACAGTTCATGAGACGCCAGTAGTAAATACCATCCACCTTACCACAGTTTCTCAAGATGAAACTCATTCTGTAGGACTTGCTCCAGGAAACCTCACTACAACCCATATATAATGTGTATGTTTGGGAAAAAAATGTGAATATTTATAGACTTATGAGCCTAAAGAAAAGAATAGTTGAATTAAGATAGTGACATTTTATGTTTTGCATATGTTTATTATGTGTTTGAGTTGTTGAGGAAAAAGACACTTTATTTTCCTTGTTATGAACATTCATTTTGTATCTTGTGTTCTTGTATTCAATGTTTCATTTATTCCAGTTTCTTAATGATGTTAATGTTTTATTAAATTTTAATGAATGATATTTTTAGGTAATTTTAAGTTGAATGTAAAAAACGTAAAGGTCTTTTGGACCTTTTTAAAAAAAAAAATGGAGGGTAGTTGTAATGCTACACCAGGAAAGCAGACAGTTAGTCCAAAATAGAAAAATGATAAGCAGTTTCTGTGGTTTCTCAACATCCACGAGGAATCCCTGAACCTGAGCACCAGGGTCATCTTAATCTGTTTGAGTTACTTTGGGAAATTTCCAAAGCCTTTGTCACGTGCACAAGTGGTGGCTAGGAACTCCTCATTTTATGAAATAGTAATATTACCTTGAATTTTATCTAAACCAATGAGATAGATTCTTTTAGACCATGTGGACTAACTTGAAGCATCCCTGGGAGTGGCTAGCATCCGAGGAAGGGGGCACTATAAAACCCTCTACCCGGACAATCTCACTCTCTCTTGTCTTGCTGTCTCTTCTCTTCCTTAGACTTCTTAGAGCCTTATTAATCAGTCATAAATGTTGTTGGTGTTAGAGTCAGTTATTAGTTATTTTCTTGAATTTTGTAGTTCATTACGTTTGGTGAATCTTATTAATCACTTAAACAATAGTTTATGACTATCTGAACTTTGAATTTAGTAAATTTGTTAAAACTTACTGAGACAGAACGTTTTTGATCGCTATGTGCCGATCTTCATCAGTGTCTTCTGCTTGGAGATGTTGGGTCAAGCAGTGACGGTTTTAAAGGTAGGTTTTCGATAGAATCGAAGAGTATGTGTGATTTGTATTGTGTTTGTTTGTTTAATATGTTTGTACTTTGTGTTTTTGTGTGTCTGTAAATTTCATATTGTTCTAGTGTGTTGAGATGTGGTCCTTTTTTGTTGATGTGTAGGATTTCTATATTATGGTAAATATCTGTGTATTTGTGTCCTGTATCTTTTATGCGGTTGTAAAATGTTGAGTTGGTGTTCTGTTTGTGTTCTTCGACTCTTTGTTTAAAGCTGCAACCTGTTTGTCCAATAATTTGTTACATTCGTCGCAGTTCGGTTTGTATATGCCTGGTGCTTGTAGTTTATCCTTGTTGTTGGTGCTGTGTTGTATTTTGTATTGTAACTTGTTATTAGTTTTGTATGCTATTTTGTATCCTATTTTTTGAAATTGTCGGGTTATTTTGTTTGTTGTTTTGTTTATGAATGGTAATGTGATGTATCTGTTTTCCCTGTCTGTAGTGTTAATTTTACTGTTTTTTTTTTTTTAATTTTGTACCATAGTTTGTCTATTATTGTGGTGTTGTATCCATTTGTGTATGCTAAATATTTAATTGTGTCTAGCTCTTTGTGTTTTCTGTGGTCATTGGAGGTCATTTCTTTAAGTCTATGGAGCATAGATCTGAAGGTAGCATGTTTGTGTTGGATAGGGTGGTTTGAGGTGTTGTGGTAAGTGTGTCTGTCGTTATGGGTTTCCTGTAAATGTTGAAACTGTGTTTTTGTGTGTGGCTTTTTGTTATGGTTAGATCGAGGAAGTTTAGGGATCGGTTGGTTTCGCTGATCACCCTAAAAGCAAATAACTAAAAAGGACTAAAGAATAAGGATGGCTGTTTCAAGTGTTATATTCAATTCTAATCATTTTGACTGATAGAGTAAGAAATGAGACTCATTTTCATACATCACAAGAGTAACTGCTACATTTAGGAGGTGATAATATTTCTTTGTAACAACATATTCTTATACATACCTCTTATTTTCTGGCCCTCCACCTTTTGTAGCGAAGCTGTTGTCAGGTCCATTTCCAGTCGTAAAGGTACTCTTCAGATGTAGTTCCCAGATCCTTCTGAAACAAAGTTATCAATGTAAATGTTTCTTCTTTAAAAATACAGCAGGAGTATAAGTACAGTAGAACCTCAATAATTTCGAATAACTGGGACTGTGGCCCATCTGGGTTATTGAGGATCTGGGTTAGCTAGATGCTAGTGAATAATTAAAAGAAGACATTGTAATTACAGAGAAACTCCGTTATATTTATCAAACAAAGTATCATGCAGAGTACATGAATGTACATATTGTATGTACAGTTAAACTCCGTTGCAATTTATTTCTTGGTAAACATATCTGTCAATTTTGGCTGTTTGTTTATGTGAACTGTTTTTGTGCTGTGCGATCCCTTGATCTTTTCAGCATCAGACAGACAAAACATTAAGTTCATTCTTTTGTTTATCTGTAGGTCTGTGACGTTTTTATTGTTGTTAGACTTTTTATTTATGTGCTGTACTTAATTGATTTGTTATTTCTCATTTTTTTGTTTTTCTATTCTACTTCAAAATCTTTCCGGGTTGTCTTGAGAACCGAGTTAACAGAGTCTGACTTATCGAAACTCTACTGTAGATTTATTCACTTACTGTTATTTTGTTCCTGAGTAAAGTCATTATTTTTTATCTTCATAATGTGTTTTTCAAAAATTCAGAACAAACACGGTTTAACAACATTTCTAAATTATTACATTATTTTAAAAACCCAAAAAAACTGAAACAATATACTGAGATTGACAATTAATATTGAAGATGTTTAAATCTCCTTGAAGGTCTGTGTTGGTCTGCTTATAGAAAGTAAGAATGTCTCATTAAGAAATATAATTATCAAATTATTTACAGTGAAAAAATTTACATTTAAATATGTATTAATATTTATTTACATTTAATAGAATTTTAAAAATACCAATTAATTCTTAAAATTTATAAAATTTTATTTTTGGTAAGTTTTTCACTTTTTTATGGAATTATAAAATTAGTAAAAAATTTCAGTAAGCAATATTATATAAAAATTTATGATTTTTTTTTCAAAAAAATTGTCAGTTTCAGTCAACAGTGGTGCCTGTATTACCAAAATAAAAATACCCTGAGGTTAAGTTCTCACATTTAAACAAGAATAAAATCTTAAGCCCCTAATTGAACATGTGTTGCTGAATTAATCTCTTAAAAGATGTTTTGTCATGTTCATAGTGACCTATCAGTATTAAATGTTTTTGAAAAATTTATGATCCCATTATTGAGGTAATATTTTCAACTAAATACGACAAGGAACATAATAAAGAAACAAGTTGATTAAGAGACAAATATAAACTCTTTCATTAGAAAAATATTTTAAAGTTTAAATAAAGTTGTCTTGCTGTCTCTTCTCTTTCTTAGACTTCTTAGAGCCTTATTAATCAGTCATAAATGTTGTTGGTGTTAGAGTCAGTTATTAGTTTTTTTCTTGAATTTTGTAGTTCATTACGTTTGGTGAATCTTATTAATCACTTAAACAATAGTTTATGACTATCTGAACTTTGAATTTAGTACATTTGTTAAAACTTACTGAGACAGAACGTTTTTGATCGCTATGTGCCGATCTTCATCAGTGTCTTCTGCTTGGAGATGTTGGGTCAAGCAGTGACGGTTTTAAAGGTAGGTTTTCGATAGAATCGAAGAGTATGTGTGATTTGTATTGTGTTTGTTTGTTTAATATGTTTGTACTTTGTGTTTTTGTGTGTCTGTAAATTTCATATTGATCTAGTGTGTTGAGATGTGGTCCTTTTTTGTTGATGTGTAGGATTTCTATATTATGGTAAATGTCTGTGTATTTGTGTCCTGTATCTTTTATGCGGTTGTAAAATGTTGAGTTGGTGTTCTGTTTGTGTTCTTCGACTCTTTGTTTAAAGCTGCAACCTGTTTGTCCAATAATTTGTTACATTCGTCGCAGTTCGGTTTGTATATGCCTGGTGCTTGTAGTTTATCCTTTGTTGTTGGTGCTGTGTTGTATTTTGTATTGTAACTTGTTATTAGTTTTGTATGCTATTTTGTATCCTATTTTTTGAAATTGTCGGGTTATTTTGTTTGTTGTTTTGTTTATGAATGGTAATGTGATGTATCTGTTTTCCCTGTCTGTAGTGTTAATTTTACTGTTTTTTTTTTTATTTTGTACCATAGTTTGTCTATTATTGTGGTGGTGTATCCATTTGTGTATGCTAAATATTTAATTGTGTCTAGCTCTTTGTGTTTTCTGTGGTCATTGGAGGTCATTTCTTTAAGTCTATGGAGCATAGATCTGAAGGTAGCATGTTTGTGTTGGATAGGGTGGTTTGAGGTGTTGTGGATAAGTGTGTCTGTCGTTATGGGTTTCCTGTAAATGTTGAAACTGTGTTTTTGTGTGTGGCTTTTTGTTATGGTTAGGTCGAGGAAGTTTAGGGATCGGTTGGTTTTGCTGATTACCCTAAAAGCAAATAACTAAAAAGGACTAAAGAATAAGGATGGCTGTTTCAAGTGTTATATTCAATTCTAATCATTTTGACTGATAGAGTAAGAAATGAGACTCCTTTTCATACATCACAAGAGTAACTGCTACATTTAGGTGGTGATAATATTTCTTTGTAACAACATATTCTTACACATACCTCTTATTTTCTGACCCTCCACCTTTTGTAGCGAAGCTGTTGTCAGGTCCATTTCCAGTCATAAAGGTACTCTTCAGATGTAGTTCCCAGATCCTTCTGAAACAAAGTTATCAATGTAAATGTTTCTTCTTTAAAAAATACAGCAGGAGTATAAGTACAGTAGAACCTCAATAATTTGGAATAACTGGGACTGTGGCCCATCTGGGTTATTGAGGATCTGGGTTAGCTAGATGCTAGTGAATAATTAAAAGAAGACATTGTAATTACAGAGAAACTCCGTTATATTCATCAAACAAAGTATCATGCAGAGTACATGAATGTACATATTGTATATACAGTTAAACTCCATTGCAATTTATTTCTTGGCAAACATATCTGTCAATTTTGCCTGTTTGTTTTTGTGAGCTGTTTTTGTGCTGCGCGATCCCTTGATCTTTTCAGCATCAGACAGACAAAACATTAAGTTCATTCTTTTGTTTATCTGTAGGTCTGTGACGTTTTTATTGTTGTTAGACTTTTTATTTATGTGCTGTACTTAATTGATTTGTTATTTCTCATTTTTTGTTTTTCTATTCTACTTCAAAATCTTTCCGGGTTGTCTTGAGAACCGAGTTAACAGAGTCTGACTTATCGAAACTCTACTGTAGATTTATTCACTTACTGTTATTTTGTTCCTGAGTAAAGTCATTATTTTTTATCTTCATAATGTGTTTTTCAAAAATTCAGAACAAACACGGTTTAACAACATTTCTAAATTATTACATTATTTTAAAAACCCAAAAAAACTGAAACAATATACTGAGATTGACAATTAATATTGAAGATGTTTAAATCTCCTTGAAGGTCTGTGTTGGTCTGCTTATAGAAAGTAAGAATGTCTCATTAAGAAATATAATTATCAAATTATTTACAGTGAAAAAATTTACATTTAAATATGTATTAATATTTATTTACATTTAATAGAATTTTAAAAATACCAACTAATTCTTAAAATTTATAAAATTTTATTTTTGGTAAGTTTTTCACTTTTTTATGAAATTATAAAATTAGTAAAAAATTTCAGTAAGCAATATTATATAAAAATTTATGACTTTTTTTTCAAAAAAATTGTCAGTTTCAGTCAACAGTGGTGCCTCTATTACCAAAATAAAAATACCCTGACGTTAAGTTCTCACATCTAAACAAGAATAAAATCCTAAGCCCCTAATTGAACATGTGTTGCTGAATTAATCTCTTAAAAGATGTTTTGTCATGTTCATAGTGACCTATCAGTATTAAATGTTTTTGAAAAATTTATGATCCCATTATTGAGGTAATATTTTCAACTAAATACGACAAGCAACATAATAAAGAAACAAGTTGATTAAGAGACAAATATAAACTCTTTCATTAGAAAAATATTTTAAGGTTTAAATAAAGTTGTCTTGCTGTCTCTTCTCTTCCTTAGACTTCTTAGAGCCTTATTAATCAGTCATAAATGTTGTTGGTGTTAGAGTCTGTTATTAGTTATTTTCTTGAATTTTGTAGTTCATTACGTTTGGTGAATCTTATTAATCACTTAAACAATAGTTTATGACTATCTGAACTTTGAATTTAGTAAATTTGTTAAAACTTACTGAGACAGAACGTTTTTGATCGCTATGTGCCGATCTTCATCAATGTCTTCTGCTTGGAGATGTTGGGTCAAGCAGTGACGGTTTTAAAGGTAGGTTTTCGATAGAATCGAAGAGTATGTGTGATTTGTATTGTGTTTGTTTGTTTAATATGTTTGTACTTTGTGTTTTTGTGTGTCTGTAAATTTCATATTGTTCTAGTGTGTTGAGATGTGGTCCTTTCTTGTTGATGTGTAGGATTTCTATATTATGGTAAATGTCTGTGTATTTGTGTCCTGTATCTTTTATGCGGTTGTAAAATGTTGAGTTGGTGTTCTGTTTGTGTTCTTCGACTCTTTATTTAAAGCTGCAACCTGTTTGTCCAATAATTTGTTACATTTGTCGCAGTTCGGTTTGTATATGCCTGGTGCTTGTAGTTTATCCTTGTTGTTGGTGCTGTGTTGTATTTTGTATTGTAACTTGTTATTAGTTTTGTATGCTATTTTGTATCCTATTTTTTGAAATTGTCGGGTTATTTTGTTTGTTGTTTTGTTTATGAATGGTAACATGATGTATCTGTTTTCCCTGTCTGTAGTGTTAATTTTATTGTTTTTTTTTTTTTTATTTTGTACCATAGTTTGTCTATTATTGTGGTGGTGTATCCATTTGTGTATGCTAAATATTTAATTGTGTCTAGCTCTTTGTGTTTTCTGTGGTCATTGGAGGTCATTTCTTTAAGTCTATGGAGCATAGATCTGAAGGTAGCATGTTTGTGTTGGATAGGGTGGTTTGAGGTGTTGTGGATTAGTGTGTCTGTCGTTATGGGTTTCCTGTAAATGATGAAACTGTGTTTTTGTGTGTGACTTTTTGTTATGGTTAGGTCAAGGAAGTTTAGGGATCGGTTGGTTTCGCTGATCACCCTAAAAGCAAATAACTAAAAAGGACTAAAGAATAAGGATGGCTGTTTCAAGTGTTATATTCAATTCTAATCATTTTGACTGATAGAGTAAGAAATGAGACTCATTTTCATACATCACAAGAGTAACTGCTACATTTAGGTGGTGATAATATTTCTTTGTAACAACATATTCTTACACATACCTCTTATTTTCTGACCCTCCACCTTTTGTAGCGAAGCTGTTGTCAGGTCCATTTCCAGTCGTAAAGGTACTCTTCAGATGTAGTTCCCAGATCCTTCTGAAACAAAGTTATCAATGTAAATGTTTCTTCTTTAAAAAATACAGCAGGAGTATAAGTACAGTAGAACCTCAATAATTTGGAATAACTGGGACTGTAGCCCATCTGGGTTATTGAGGATCTGGGTTAGCTAGATGCTAGTGAATAATTAAAAGAAGACATTGTAATTACAGAGAAACTCTGTTATATTCATCAAACAAAGTATCATGCAGAGTACATGAATGTACATATTGTATATACAGTTAAACTCCGATGCAATTTATTTCTTGGCAAACATATCTGTCAATTTTAGCTGTTTGTTTTTGTGTGCTGTTTTTGTGCTGTGCGATCCCTTGATCTTTTCAGCATCAGACAGACAAAACATTAAGTTCATTCTTTTGTTTATCTGTAGGTCTGTGAAGTTTTTATTGTTGTTAGACTTTTTATTTATGTGCTGTACTTAATTGATTTGTTATTTCTCATTTTTTGTTTTTCTATTCTACTTCAAAATCTTTCCGGGTTGTCTTGAGAACCGAGTTAACAGAGTCTGACTTATCGAAACTCTACTGTAGATTTATTCACTTACTGTTATTTTGTTCCTGAGTAAAGTCATTATTTTTTATCTTCATAATGTGTTTTTCAAAAATTCAGAACATAACACGGTTTAACAACATTTCTAAATTATTACATTATTTTAAAAACCCAAAAAAACTGAAACAATATACTGAGATTGACAATTAATATTGAAGATGTTTAAATCTCCTTGAAGGTCTGTGTTGGTCTGATTATAGAAAGTAAGAATGTCTCATTAAGAAATATAATTATGAAATTATTTACAGTGAAAAAATTTACATTTAAATATGCATTAATATTTATTTACATTTAATAGAATTTTAAAAATACCAAATAATTCTTAAAATTTATAAAATTTTATTTTTGGTAAGTTTTTCACTTTTTTATGAAATTATAAAATTAGTAAAAAATTTCAGTAAGCAATATTATATAAAAATTTATGATTTTTTTTTCAAAAAAATTGTCAGTTTCAGTCAACAGTGGTGCCTGTATTACCAAAATAAAAATACCCTGAGGTTAAGTTCTCACATTTAAACAAGAATAAAATCTTAAGCCCCTAATTGAACATGTGTTGCTGAATTAATCTCTTAAAAGATGTTTTGTCATGTTCATAGTGACCTATCAGTATTAAATGTTTTTGAAAAATTTATGATCCCATTATTGAGGTAATATTTTCAACTAAATACGACAAGGAACATAATAAAGAAACAAGTTGATTAAGAGACAAATATAAACTCTTTCATTAGAAAAATATTTTAAGGTTTAAATAAAGTTGTCTTGCTGTCTCTTCTCTTCCTTAGACTTCTTAGAGCCTTATTAATCAGTCATAAATGTTGTTGGTGTTAGAGTCTGTTATTAGTTATTTTCTTGAATTTTGTAGTTCATTACGTTTGGTGAATCTTATTAATCACTTAAACAATAGTTTATGACTATCTGAACTTTGAATTTAGTAAATTTGTTAAAACTTACTGAGACAGAACGTTTTTGATCGCTATGTGCCGATCTTCATCAATGTCTTCTGCTTGGAGATGTTGGGTCAAGCAGTGACGGTTTTAAAGGTAGGTTTTCAATAGAATCGAAGAGTATGTGTGATTTGTATTGTGTTTGTTTGTTTAATATGTTTGTACTTTGTGTTTTTGTGGGTCTGTAAATTTCATATTGTTGTAGTGTGTTGAGATGTGGTCCTTTTTTGTTGATGTGTAGGATTTCTATATTATGGTAAATGTCTGTGTATTTGTGTCCTGTATCTTTTATGCGGTTGTAAAATGTTGAGTTGGTGTTCTGTTTGTGTTCTTCGACTCTTTGTTTAAAGCTGCAACCTGTTTGTCCAATAATTTGTTACATTCGTCGCAGTTCGGTTTGTATATGCCTGGTGCTTGTAGTTTATCCTTGTTGTTGGTGCTGTGTTGTATTTTGTATTGTAACTTGTTATTAGTTTTGTATGCTATTTTGTATCCTATTTTTTGAAATTGTCGGGTTAATTTGTTTGTTGTTTTGTTTATGAAGGGTAATGTGATGTATCTGTTTTCCCTGTCTGTAGTGTTAATTTTACTGTTTTTTTTTATTTTATTTTGTACCATAGTTTGTCTATTATTGTGGTGTTTTATCCATTTGTGTATGCTAAATATTTAATTGTGTCTAGTTCTTTGTGTTTTCTGTGGTCATTGGAGGTCATTTCTTTAAGTCTATGGAGCATAGATCTGAAGGTAGCATGTTTGTGTTGGATAGGGTGGTTTGAGGTGTTGTGGATAAGTGTGTCTGTCGTTATGGGTTTCCTGTAAATGTTGAAACTGTGTTTTTGTGTGTGGCTTTTTGTTATGGTTAGGTCGAGGAAGTTTAGGGATCGGTTGGTTTCGCTGATCACCCTAAAAGCAAATAACTAAAAAGGACTAAAGAATAAGGATGGCTGTTTCAAGTGTTATATTCAATTCTAATCATTTTGACTGATAGAGTAAGAAATGAGACTCATTTTCATACATCACAAGAGTAACTGCTACATTTAGGTGGTGATAATATTTCTTTGTAACAACATATTCTTATACATACCTCTTATTTTCTGACCCTCCTCCTTTTGTAGCGAAGCTGTTGTCAGGTCCATTTCCAGTCGTAAAGGTACTCTTCAGATGCAGTGCCCAGATCCTTCTGAAACAAAGTTATCAATGTAAATGTTTCTTCTTTAAAAAATACAGCAGGAGTATAAGTACAGTAGAACCTCAATAATTTGGAATAACTGGGACTGTGGCCCATCTGGGTTATTGAGGATCTGGGTTAGCTAGATGCTAGTGAATAATTAAAAGAAGACATTGTAATTACAGAGAAACTCCGTTATATTCATCAAACAAAGTATCATGCAGAGTACATGAATGTACATATTGTATATACAGTTAAACTCCGTTGCAATTTATTTCTTGGCAAACATATCTGTCAATTTTGGCTGTTTGTTTTTGTGAGCTGTTTTTGTGCTGTGCGATCCCTTGATCTTTTCAGCATCAGACAGACAAAACATTAAGTTCATTCTTTTGTTTATCTGTAGGTCTGTGAAGTTTTTATTGTTGTTAGACTTTTTATTTATGTGCTGTACTTAATTGATTTGTTATTTCTCATTTTTTGTTTTTCTATTCTACTTCAAAATCTTTCCGGGTTGTCTTGAGAACCGAGTTAACAGAGTCTGACTTATCGAAACTCTACTGTAGATTTATTCACTTACTGTTATTTTGTTCCTGAGTAAAGTCATTATTTTTTATCTTCATAATGTGTTTTTCAAAAATTCAGAACAAACACGGTTTAACAACATTTCTAAATTATTACATTATTTTAAAAACCCAAAAAAACTGAAACAATATACTGAGATTGACAATTAATATTGAAGATGTTTAAATCTCCTTGAAGGTCTGTGTTGGTCTGATTATAGAAAGTAAGAATGTCTCATTAAGAAATATAATTATGAAATTATTTACAGTGAAAAAATTTACATTTAAATATGTATTAATATTTATTTACATTTAATAGAATTTTAAAAATACCAAATAATTCTTAAAATTTATAAAATTTTATTTTTGGTAAGTTTTTCACTTTTTCATGAAATTGTAAAATTAGTAAAATATTTCAGTAAGCAATATTATATAAAAATTTATGATTTTTTTTCAAAAAAATTGTCAGTTTCAGTCAACAGTGGTGCCTCTATTACCAAAATAAAAATACCCTGAGGTTAAGTTCTCACATTTAAACAAGAATAAAATCTTAAGCCCCTAATTGAACATGTGTTGCTGAATTAATCTCTTAAAAGATGTTTTGTCATGTTCATAGTGACCTATCAGTATTAAATGTTTTTGAAAAATTTATGATCCCATTATTAAGGTAATATTTTCAACTAAATACGACAAGCAACATAATAAAGAAACAAGTTGATTAAGAGACAAATATAAACTCTTTCATTAGAAAAATATTTTAAGGTTTAAATAAAGTTGTCTTGCTGTCTCTTCTCTTTCTTAGACTTCTTAGAGCCTTATTAATCAGTCATAAATGTTGTTGGTGTTAGAGTCTGTTATTAGTTATTTTCTTGAATTTTGTAGTTCATTACGTTTGGTGAATCTTATTAATCACTTAAACAATAGTTTATGACTATCTGAACTTTGAATTTAGTAAATTTGTTAAAACTTACTGAGACAGAACGTTTTTGATCGCTATGTGCCGATCTTCATCAATGTCTTCTGCTTGGAGATGTTGGGTCAAGCAGTGACGGTTTTAAAGGTAGGTTTTCAATAGAATCGAAGAGTATGTGTGATTTGTATTGTGTTTGTTTGTTTAATATGTTTGTACTTTGTGTTTTTGTGGGTCTGTAAATATCATATTGTTGTAGTGTGTTGAGATGTGGTCCTTTTTTGTTGATGTGTAGGATTTCTATATTATGGTAAATGTCTGTGTATTTGTGTCCTGTATCTTTTATGCGGTTGTAAAATGTTGAGTTGGTGTTCTGTTTGTGTTCTTCGACTCTTTGTTTAAAGCTGCAACCTGTTTGTCCAATAATTTGTTACATTCGTCGCAGTTCGGTTTGTATATGCCTGGTGCTTGTAGTTTATCCTTGTTGTTGGTGCTGTGTTGTATTTTGTATTGTAACTTGTTATTAGTTTTGTATGCTATTTTGTATCCTATTTTTTGGAATTGTCGGGTTATTTTGTTTGTTGTTTTGTTTATGAATGGTAATGTGATGTATCTGTTTTCCCTGTCTGTAGTGTTAATTTTACTGTTTTTTTTTTTTTTTATTTTGTACCATAGTTTGTCTATTATTGTGGTGTTTTATCCATTTGTGTATGCTAAATATTTAATTGTGTCTAGTTCTTTGTGTTTTCTGTGGTCATTGGAGGTCATTTCTTTAAGTCTATGGAGCATAGATCTGAAGGTAGCATGTTTGTGTTGGATAGGGTGGTTTGAGGTGTTGTGGATAAGTGTGTCTGTCGTTATGGGTTTCCTGTAAATGTTGAAACTGTGTTTTTGTGTGTGGCTTTTTGTTATGGTTAGGTCGAGGAAGTTTAGGGATCGGTTGGTTTCGCTGATCACCCTAAAAGCAAATAACTAAAAAGGACTAAAGAATAAGGATGGCTGTTTCAAGTGTTATATTCAATTCTAATCATTTTGACTGATAGAGTAAGAAATGAGACTCATTTTCATACATCACAAGAGTAACTGCTACACTTAGGTGGTGATAATATTTCTTTGTAACAACATATTCTTACACATACCTCTTATTTTCTGACCCTCCACCTTTTGTAGCGAAGCTGTTGTTAGGTCCATTTCCAGTCATAAAGGTACTCTTCAGATATAGTGCCCAGATCCTTCTGAAACAAAGTTATCAATGTAAATGTTTCTTCTTTAAAAAATACAGCAGGAGTATAAGTACAGTAGAACCTCAATAATTTGGAATAACTGGGACTGTGGCCCATCTGGGTTATTGAGGATCTGGGTTAGCTAGATGCTAGTGAATAATTAACAGAAGACATTGTAATTACAGAGAAACTCCGTTATATTTATCAAACAAAGTATCATGCAGAGTACATGAATGTACATATTGTATATACAGTTAAATTCCGTTGCAATTTATTTCTTGGCAAACATATCTGTCAATTTTGGCTGTTTGTTTTTGTGAGCTGTTTTTGTGCTGTGCGATCCCTTGATCTTTTCAGCATCAGACAGACAAAACATTAAGTTCATTCTTTTGTTTATCTGTAGGTCTGTGACGTTTTTATTGTTGTTAGACTTTTTATTTATGTGCTGTACTTAATTGATTTGTTATTTCTCATTTTTTGTTTTTCTATTCTACTTCAAAATCTTTCCGGGTTGTCTTGAGAACCGAGTTAACAGAGTCTGACTTATCGAAACTCTACTGTAGATTTATTCACTTACTGTTATTTTGCTCCTGAGTAAAGTCATTATTTTTTATCTTCATAATGTGTTTTTCAAAAATTCAGAACAAACACGGTTTAACAACATTTCTAAATTATTACATTATTTTAAAAACCCAAAAAACTGAAACAATATACTGAGATTGACAATTAATATTGAAGATGTTTAAATCTCCTTGAAGGTCTGTGTTGGTCTGCTTATAGAAAGTAAGAATGTCTCATTAAGAAATATAATTATCAAATGATTTACAGTGAAAAAATTTACATTTAAATATGTATTAATATTTATTTACATTTAATAGAATTTTAAAAATACCAAATAATTCTTAAAATTTATAAAATTTTATTTTTGATACGTTTTTCACTTTTTTATGAAATTATAAAATTAGTAAAAAATTTCAGTAAGCAATATTATATAAAAATTTATGATTTTTTTTTCAAAAAAATTGTCAGTTTCAGTCAACAGTGGTGCCTGTATTACCAAAATAAAAATACCCTGAGGTTAAGTTCTCACATTTAAACAAGAATAAAATCTTAAGCCCCTAATTGAACATGTGTTGCTGAATTAATCTCTTAAAAGATGTTTTGTCATGTTCATAGTGACCTATCAGTATTAAATGTTTTTGAAAAATTTATGATCCCATTATTGAGGTAATATTTTCAACTAAATACGACAAGGAACATAATAAAGAAACAAGTTGATTAAGAGACAAATATAAACTCTTTCATTAGAAAAATATTTTAAGGTTTAAATAAAGTTGTCTTGCTGTCTCTTCTCTTTCTTAGACTTCTTAGAGCCTTATTAATCAGTCATAAATATTGTTGGTGTTAGAGTCAGTTATTAGTTATTTTCTTGAATTTTGTAGTTCATTACGTTTGGTGAATCTTATTAATCACTTAAACAATAGTTTATGACTATCTGAACTTTGAATTTAGTAAATTTGTTAAAACTTACTGAGACTGAACGTTTTTGATCGCTATGTGCCGATCTTCATCAGTGTCTTCTGCTTGGAGATGTTGGGTCAAGCAGTGACGGTTTTAAAGGTAGGTTTTCGATAGAATCGAAGAGTATGTGTGATTTGTATTGTGTTTGTTTGTTTAATATGTTTGTACTTTGTGCTTTTGTGTGTCTGTAAATTTCATATTGTTCTAGTGTGTTGAGATGTGGTCCTTTTTTGTTGATGTGTAGGATTTCTATATTATGGTAAATGTCTGTGTATTTGTGTCCTGTATCTTTTATGCGGTTGTAAAATGTTGAGTTGGTGTTCTGTTTGTGTTCTACGACTCTTTGTTTAAAGCTGCAACCTGTTTGTCCAATAATTTGTTACATTCGTCGCAGTTCGGTTTGTATATGCCTGGTGCTTGTAGTTTATCCTTGTTGTTGGTGCTGTGTTGTATTTTGTATTGTAACTTGTTATTAGTTTTGTATGCTATTTTGTATCCTATTTTTTGAAATTGTCGGGTTATTTTGTTTGTTGTTTTGTTTATGAATGGTAATGTGATGTATCTGTTTTCCCTGTCTGTAGTGTTAATTTTACTGTTTTTTTTTTAAATTTTATTTTGTACCATAGTTTGTCTGTTATTGTGGTGTTGTATCCATTTGTGTATGCTAAATATTTAATTGTGTCTAGTTCTTTGTGTTTTCTGTGGTCATTGGAGGTCATTTCTTTAAGTCTATGGAGCATAGATCTGAAGGTAGCATGTTTGTGTTGGATAGGGTGGTTTGAGGTGTTGTGGATAAGTGTGTCTGTCGTTATGGGTTTCCTGTAAATGTTGAAACTGTGTTTTTGTGTGTGGCTTTTTGTTATGGTTAGGTCGAGGAAGTTTAGGGATCGGTTGGTTTCGCTGATCACCCTAAAAGCAAATAACTAAAAAGGACTAAAGAATAAGGATGGCTGTTTCAAGTGTTATATTCAATTCTAATCATTTTGACTGATAGAGTAAGAAATGAGACTCATTTTCATACATCACAAGAGTAACTGCTACACTTAGGTGGTGATAATATTTCTTTGTAACAACATATTCTTACACATACCTCTTATTTTCTGACCCTCCACCTTTTGTAGCGAAGCTGTTGTTAGGTCCATTTCCAGTCATAAAGGTACTCTTCAGATATAGTGCCCAGATCCTTCTGAAACAAAGTTATCAATGTAAATGTTTCTTCTTTAAAAAATACAGCAGGAGTATAAGTACAGTAGAACCTCAATAATTTGGAATAACTGGGACTGTGGCCCATCTGGGTTATTGAGGATCTGGGTTAGCTAGATGCTAGTGAATAATTAACAGAAGACATTGTAATTACAGAGAAACTCCGTTATATTTATCAAACAAAGTATCATGCAGAGTACATGAATGTACATATTGTATATACAGTTAAATTCCGTTGCAATTTATTTCTTGGCAAACATATCTGTCAATTTTGGCTGTTTGTTTTTGTGAGCTGTTTTTGTGCTGTGCGATCCCTTGATCTTTTCAGCATCAGACAGACAAAACATTAAGTTCATTCTTTTGTTTATCTGTAGGTCTGTGACGTTTTTATTGTTGTTAGACTTTTTATTTATGTGCTGTACTTAATTGATTTGTTATTTCTCATTTTTTGTTTTTCTATTCTACTTCAAAATCTTTCCGGGTTGTCTTGAGAACCGAGTTAACAGAGTCTGACTTATCGAAACTCTACTGTAGATTTATTCACTTACTGTTATTTTGCTCCTGAGTAAAGTCATTATTTTTTATCTTCATAATGTGTTTTTCAAAAATTCAGAACAAACACGGTTTAACAACATTTCTAAATTATTACATTATTTTAAAAACCCAAAAAAACTGAAACAATATACTGAGATTGACAATTAATATTGAAGATGTTTAAATCTCCTTGAAGGTCTGTGTTGGTCTGATTATAGAAAGTAAGAATGTCTCATTAAGAAATATAATTATGAAATTATTTACAGTGAAAAAATTTACATTTAAATATGTATTAATATTTATTTACATTTAATAGAATTTTAAAAATACCAAATAATTCTTAAAATTTATAAAATTTTATTTTTGGTAAGTTTTTCACTTTTTTATGAAATTGTAAAATTAGTAAAATATTTCAGTAAGCAATATTATATAAAAATTTATGATTTTTTTTCAAAAAAATTGTCAGTTTCAGTCAACAGTGGTGCCTCTATTACCAAAATAAAAATACCCTGAGGTTAAGTTCTCACATTTAAACAAGAATAAAATCTTAAGCCCCTAATTGAACATGTGTTGCTGAATTAATCTCTTAAAAGATGTTTTGTCATGTTCATAGTGACCTATCAGTATTAAATGTTTTTGAAAAATTTATGATCCCATTATTGAGGTAATATTTTCAACTAAATACGACAAGCAACATAATAAAGAAACAAGTTGATTAAGAGACAAATATAAACTCTTTCATTAGAAAAATATTTTAAGGTTTAAATAAAGTTGTCTTGCTGTCTCTTCTCTTTCTTAGACTTCTTAGAGCCTTATTAATCAGTCATAAATGTTGTTGGTGTTAGAGTCTGTTATTAGTTATTTTCTTGAATTTTGTAGTTCATTACGTTTGGTGAATCTTATTAATCACTTAAACAATAGTTTATGACTATCTGAACTTTGAATTTAGTAAATTTGTTAAAACTTACTGAGACAGAACGTTTTTGATCGCTATGTGCCGATCTTCATCAATGTCTTCTGCTTGGAGATGTTGGGTCAAGCAGTGACGGTTTTAAAGGTAGGTTTTCAATAGAATCGAAGAGTATGTGTGATTTGTATTGTGTTTGTTTGTTTAATATGTTTGTACTTTGTGTTTTTGTGGGTCTGTAAATTTCATATTGTTATAGTGTGTTGAGATGTGGTCCTTTTTTGTTGATGTGTAGGATTTCTATATTATGGTAAATGTCTGTGTATTTGTGTCCTGTATCTTTTATGCGGTTGTAAAATGTTGAGTTGGTGTTCTGTTTGTGTTCTTCGACTCTTTGTTTAAAGCTGCAACCTGTTTGTCCAATAATTTGTTACATTCGTCGCAGTTCGGTTTGTATATGCCTGGTGCTTGTAGTTTATCCTTGTTGTTGGTGCTGTGTTGTATTTTGTATTGTAACTTGTTATTAGTTTTGTATGCTATTTTGTATCCTATTTTTTGAAATTGTCGGGTTATTTTGTTTGTTGTTTTGTTTATGAATGGTAATGTGATGTATCTGTTTTCCCTGTCTGTAGTGTTAATTTTACTGTTTTTTTTTTTTTTTTTTATTTTGTACCATAGTTTGTCTATTATTGTGGTGTTTTATCCATTTGTGTATGCTAAATATTTAATTGTGTCTAGTTCTTTGTGTTTTCTGTGGTCATTGGAGGTCATTTCTTTAAGTCTATGGAGCATAGATCTGAAGGTAGCATGTTTGTGTTGGATAGGGTGGTTTGAGGTGTTGTGGATAAGTGTGTCTGTCGTTATGGGTTTCCTGTAAATGTTGAAACTGTGTTTTTGTGTGTGGCTTTTTGTTATGGTTAGGTCGAGGAAGTTTAGGGATCGGTTGGTTTCGCTGATCACCCTAAAAGCAAATAACTAAAAAGGACTAAAGAATAAGGATGGCTGTTTCAAGTGTTATATTCAATTCTAATCATTTTGACTGATAGAGTAAGAAATGAGACTCATTTTCATACATCACAAGAGTAACTGCTACACTTAGGTGGTGATAATATTTCTTTGTAACAACATATTCTTACACATACCTCTTATTTTCTGACCCTCCACCTTTTGTAGCGAAGCTGTTGTTAGGTCCATTTCCAGTCATAAAGGTACTCTTCAGATATAGTGCCCAGATCCTTCTGAAACAAAGTTATCAATGTAAATGTTTCTTCTTTAAAAAATACAGCAGGAGTATAAGTACAGTAGAACCTCAATAATTTGGAATAACTGGGACTGTGGCCCATCTGGGTTATTGAGGATCTGGGTTAGCTAGATGCTAGTGAATAATTAACAGAAGACATTGTAATTACAGAGAAACTCCGTTATATTTATCAAACAAAGTATCATGCAGAGTACATGAATGTACATATTGTATATACAGTTAAATTCCGTTGCAATTTATTTCTTGGCAAACATATCTGTCAATTTTGGCTGTTTGTTTTTGTGAGCTGTTTTTGTGCTGTGCGATCCCTTGATCTTTTCAGCATCAGACAGACAAAACATTAAGTTCATTCTTTTGTTTATCTGTAGGTCTGTGACGTTTTTATTGTTGTTAGACTTTTTATTTATGTGCTGTACTTAATTGATTTGTTATTTCTCATTTTTTGTTTTTCTATTCTACTTCAAAATCTTTCCGGGTTGTCTTGAGAACCGAGTTAACAGAGTCTGACTTATCGAAACTCTACTGTAGATTTATTCACTTACTGTTATTTTGCTCCTGAGTAAAGTCATTATTTTTTATCTTCATAATGTGTTTTTCAAAAATTCAGAACAAACACGGTTTAACAACATTTCTAAATTATTACATTATTTTAAAAACCCAAAAAACTGAAACAATATACTGAGATTGACAATTAATATTGAAGATGTTTAAATCTCCTTGAAGGTCTGTGTTGGTCTGCTTATAGAAAGTAAGAATGTCTCATTAAGAAATATAATTATCAAATGATTTACAGTGAAAAAATTTACATTTAAATATGTATTAATATTTATTTACATTTAATAGAATTTTAAAAATACCAATTAATTCTTAAAATTTATAAAATTTTATTTTTGATACGTTTTTCACTTTTTTATGAAATTATAAAATTAGTAAAAAATTTCAGTAAGCAATATTATATAAAAATTTATGATTTTTTTTTCAAAAAAATTGTCAGTTTCAGTCAACAGTGGTGCCTGTATTACCAAAATAAAAATACCCTGAGGTTAAGTTCTCACATTTAAACAAGAATAAAATCTTAAGCCCCTAATTGAACATGTGTTGCTGAATTAATCTCTTAAAAGATGTTTTGTCATGTTCATAGTGACCTATCAGTATTAAATGTTTTTGAAAAATTTATGATCCCATTATTGAGGTAATATTTTCAACTAAATACGACAAGGAACATAATAAAGAAACAAGTTGATTAAGAGACAAATATAAACTCTTTCATTAGAAAAATATTTTAAGGTTTAAATAAAGTTGTCTTGCTGTCTCTTCTCTTTCTTAGACTTCTTAGAGCCTTATTAATCAGTCATAAATATTGTTGGTGTTAGAGTCAGTTATTAGTTATTTTCTTGAATTTTGTAGTTCATTACGTTTGGTGAATCTTATTAATCACTTAAACAATAGTTTATGACTATCTGAACTTTGAATTTAGTAAATTTGTTAAAACTTACTGAGACTGAACGTTTTTGATCGCTATGTGCCGATCTTCATCAGTGTCTTCTGCTTGGAGATGTTGGGTCAAGCAGTGACGGTTTTAAAGGTAGGTTTTCGATAGAATCGAAGAGTATGTGTGATTTGTATTGTGTTTGTTTGTTTAATATGTTTGTACTTTGTGCTTTTGTGTGTCTGTAAATTTCATATTGTTCTAGTGTGTTGAGATGTGGTCCTTTTTTGTTGATGTGTAGGATTTCTATATTATGGTAAATGTCTGTGTATTTGTGTCCTGTATCTTTTATGCGGTTGTAAAATGTTGAGTTGGTGTTCTGTTTGTGTTCTACGACTCTTTGTTTAAAGCTGCAACCTGTTTGTCCAATAATTTGTAACATCCGTCGCAGTTCGGTTTGTATATGCCTGGTGCTTGTAGTTTATCCTTGTTGTTGGTGCTGTGTTGTATTTTGTATTGTAACTTGTTATTAGTTTTGTATGCTATTTTGTATCCTATTTTTTGAAATTGTCGGGTTATTTTGTTTGTTGTTTTGTTTATGAATGGTAATGTGATGTATCTGTTTTCCCTGTCTGTAGTGTTAATTTTACTGTTTTTTTTTTAAATTTTATTTTGTACCATAGTTTGTCTGTTATTGTGGTGTTGTATCCATTTGTGTATGCTAAATATTTAATTGTGTCTAGTTCTTTGTGTTTTCTGTGGTCATTGGAGGTCATTTCTTTAAGTCTATGGAGCATAGATCTGAAGGTAGCATGTTTGTGTTGGATAGGGTGGTTTGAGGTGTTGTGGATAAGTGTGTCTGTCGTTATGGGTTTCCTGTAAATGTTGAAACTGTGTTTTTGTGTGTGGCTTTTTGTTATGGTTAGGTCGAGGAAGTTTAGGGATCGGTTGGTTTCGCTGATCACCCTAAAAGCAAATAACTAAAAAGGACTAAAGAATAAGGATGGCTGTTTCAAGTGTTATATTCAATTCTAATCATTTTGACTGATAGAGTAAGAAATGAGACTCATTTTCATACATCACAAGAGTAACTGCTACACTTAGGTGGTGATAATATTTCTTTGTAACAACATATTCTTACACATACCTCTTATTTTCTGACCCTCCACCTTTTGTAGCGAAGCTGTTGTTAGGTCCATTTCCAGTCATAAAGGTACTCTTCAGATATAGTGCCCAGATCCTTCTGAAACAAAGTTATCAATGTAAATGTTTCTTCTTTAAAAAATACAGCAGGAGTATAAGTACAGTAGAACCTCAATAATTTGGAATAACTGGGACTGTGGCCCATCTGGGTTATTGAGGATCTGGGTTAGCTAGATGCTAGTGAATAATTAACAGAAGACATTGTAATTACAGAGAAACTCCGTTATATTTATCAAACAAAGTATCATGCAGAGTACATGAATGTACATATTGTATATACAGTTAAATTCCGTTGCAATTTATTTCTTGGCAAACATATCTGTCAATTTTGGCTGTTTGTTTTTGTGAGCTGTTTTTGTGCTGTGCGATCCCTTGATCTTTTCAGCATCAGACAGACAAAACATTAAGTTCATTCTTTTGTTTATCTGTAGGTCTGTGACGTTTTTATTGTTGTTAGACTTTTTATTTATGTGCTGTACTTAATTGATTTGTTATTTCTCATTTTTTGTTTTTCTATTCTACTTCAAAATCTTTCCGGGTTGTCTTGAGAACCGAGTTAACAGAGTCTGACTTATCGAAACTCTACTGTAGATTTATTCACTTACTGTTATTTTGCTCCTGAGTAAAGTCATTATTTTTTATCTTCATAATGTGTTTTTCAAAAATTCAGAACAAACACGGTTTAACAACATTTCTAAATTATTACATTATTTTAAAAACCCAAAAAACTGAAACAATATACTGAGATTGACAATTAATATTGAAGATGTTTAAATCTCCTTGAAGGTCTGTGTTGGTCTGCTTATAGAAAGTAAGAATGTCTCATTAAGAAATATAATTATCAAATGATTTACAGTGAAAAAATTTACATTTAAATATGTATTAATATTTATTTACATTTAATAGAATTTTAAAAATACCAATTAATTCTTAAAATTTATAAAATTTTATTTTTGATACGTTTTTCACTTTTTTATGAAATTATAAAATTAGTAAAAAATTTCAGTAAGCAATATTATATAAAAATTTATGATTTTTTTTTCAAAAAAATTGTCAGTTTCAGTCAACAGTGGTGCCTGTATTACCAAAATAAAAATACCCTGAGGTTAAGTTCTCACATTTAAACAAGAATAAAATCTTAAGCCCCTAATTGAACATGTGTTGCTGAATTAATCTCTTAAAAGATGTTTTGTCATGTTCATAGTGACCTATCAGTATTAAATGTTTTTGAAAAATTTATGATCCCATTATTGAGGTAATATTTTCAACTAAATACGACAAGGAACATAATAAAGAAACAAGTTGATTAAGAGACAAATATAAACTCTTTCATTAGAAAAATATTTTAAGGTTTAAATAAAGTTGTCTTGCTGTCTCTTCTCTTTCTTAGACTTCTTAGAGCCTTATTAATCAGTCATAAATATTGTTGGTGTTAGAGTCAGTTATTAGTTATTTTCTTGAATTTTGTAGTTCATTACGTTTGGTGAATCTTATTAATCACTTAAACAATAGTTTATGACTATCTGAACTTTGAATTTAGTAAATTTGTTAAAACTTACTGAGACTGAACGTTTTTGATCGCTATGTGCCGATCTTCATCAGTGTCTTCTGCTTGGAGATGTTGGGTCAAGCAGTGACGGTTTTAAAGGTAGGTTTTCGATAGAATCGAAGAGTATGTGTGATTTGTATTGTGTTTGTTTGTTTAATATGTTTGTACTTTGTGCTTTTGTGTGTCTGTAAATTTCATATTGTTCTAGTGTGTTGAGATGTGGTCCTTTTTTGTTGATGTGTAGGATTTCTATATTATGGTAAATGTCTGTGTATTTGTGTCCTGTATCTTTTATGCGGTTGTAAAATGTTGAGTTGGTGTTCTGTTTGTGTTCTTCGACTCTTTGTTTAAAGCTGCAACCTGTTTGTCCAATAATTTGTTACATTCGTCGCAGTTCGGTTTGTATATGCCTGGTGCTTGTAGTTTATCCTTGTTGTTGGTGCTGTGTTGTATTTTGTATTGTAACTTGTTATTAGTTTTGTATGCTATTTTGTATCCTATTTTTTGAAATTGTCGGGTTATTTTGTTTGTTGTTTTGTTTATGAATGGTAATGTGATGTATCTGTTTTCCCTGTCTGTAGTGTTAATTTTACTGTTTTTTTTAAATTTTTTTTTGTACCATAGTTTGTCTATTATTGTGGTGTTGTATCCATTTGTGTATGCTAAATATTTAATTGTGTCTAGTTCTTTGTGTCTTCTGTGGTCATTGGAGGTCATTTCTTTAATTCTATGGAGCATAGATCTGAAGGTAGCATGTTTGTGTTGGATAGGGTGGTTTGAGGTGTTGTGGATAAGTGTGTCTGTCGTTATGGGTTTCCTGTAAATGTTGAAACTGTGTTTTTGTGTGTGGCTTTTTGTTATGGTTAGGTCGAGGAAGTTTAGGGATCGGTTGGTTTCGCTGATCACCCTAAAAGCAAATAACTAAAAAGGACTAAAGAATAAGGATGGCTGTTTCAAGTGTTATATTCAATTCTAATCATTTTGACTGATAGAGTAAGAAATGAGACTCATTTTCATACATCACAAGAGTAACTGCTACACTTAGGTGGTGATAATATTTCTTTGTAACAACATATTCTTACACATACCTCTTATTTTCTGACCCTCCACCTTTTGTAGCGAAGCTGTTGTCAGGTCCATTTCCAGTCGTAAAGGTACTCTTCAGATGTAGTTCCCAGATCCTTCTGAAACAAAGTTATCAATGTAAATGTTTCTTCTTTAAAAAATACAGCAGGAGTATAAGTACAGTAGAACCTCAATAATTTGGAATAACTGGGACTGGGGCCCATCTGGGTTATTGAGGATCTGGGTTAGCTAGATGCTAGTGAATAATTAACAGAAGACATTGTAATTACAGAGAAACTCCGTTATATTTATCAAACAAAGTATCATGCAGAGTACATGAATGTACATATTGTATATACAGTTAAACTCCGTTGCAATTTATTTCTTGGCAAACATATCTGTCAATTTTGGCTGTTTGTTTTTGTGAGCTGTTTTTGTGCTGTGCGATCCCTTGATCTTTTCAGCATCAGACAGACAAAACATTAAGTTCATTCTTTTGTTTATCTGTAGGTCTGTGGCGTTTTTATTGTTGTTAGACTTTTTATTTATGTACTGTACTTAATTGATTTGTTATTTCTCATTTTTTGTTTTTCTATTCTACTTCAAAATCTTTCCGGGTTGTCTTGAGAACCGAGTTAACAGAGTCTGACTTATCGAAACTCTACTGTAGATTTATTCACTTACTGTTATTTTGCTCCTGAGTAAAGTCATTATTTTTTATCTTCATAATGTGTTTTTCAAAAATTCAGAACAAACACGGTTTAACAACATTTCTAAATTATTACATTATTTTAAAAACCCAAAAAACTGAAACAATATACTGAGATTGACAATTAATATTGAAGATGTTTAAATCTCCTTGAAGGTCTGTGTTGGTCTGCTTATAGAAAGTAAGAATGTCTCATTAAGAAATATAATTATCAAATTATTTACAGTGAAAAAATTTACATTTAAATATGTATTAATATTTATTTACATTTAATAGAATTTTAAAAATACCAATTAATTCTTAAAATTTATAAAATTTTATTTTTGGTAAGTTTTTCACTTTTTTATGAAATTATAAAATTAGTAAAAAATTTCAGTAAGCAATATTATATAAAAATTTATGATTTTTTTTTCAAAAAAATTGTCAGTTGCAGTCAACAGTGGTGCCTCTATTACCAAAATAAAAATACCCTGAGGTTAAGTTCTCACATTTAAACAAGAATAAAATCTTAAGCCCCTAATTGAACATGTGTTGCTGAATTAATCTCTTAAAAGATGTTTTGTCATGTTCATAGTGACCTATCAGTATTAAATGTTTTTGAAAAATTTATGATCCCATTATTGAGGTAATATTTTCAACTAAATACGACAAGGAACATAATAAAGAAACAAGTTGATTAAGAGACAAATATAAACTCTTTCATTAGAAAAATATTTTAAGGTTTAAATAAAGTTCATCCCAATTTCAAAGTATAAAGGTTTTACAATATAGCTTGAGCTATTGAGGGTCATAAATATACTAAACATTCACTAATGTTAAGGTTCCTCCACAGGAAATTGCACTGGTAACTCAATACGACTTAGTTTTGATCGTATGGAACTGAAAAAATAGGCATTTAACCGACAGAGAATGTATACGTTTTCAAAGGCTTTTGTGGGAACTGATAATATCAAGTATCCTTTTCTTTAAACACTCTCTAATGTTGTAAAATAATATTTTATTATTTGTAATGCCAGGGATTTGTAAACAGGACACACTATGGCCTATTCCTCAGATAATAACAAACTCCTGGACATCAGTACTTCCTTTCAAATTCTCCAAGTGGACTACGACTTCCTATTAAACCAGAACATGAACTTAGTCTTCAACCTTGATCGTCCTCCACAAAATTCCCCGAGTCATGACACGTGTATCATCCGATAGGTTGGCGATAGCGCTAAGGCCAATGAGATGGCCAATCGGTGTAAAGAGTATTCTGGAAGGGGTTGGCATATGGTGTTCTGGAAGGGGTCCTATATATTGTTATGTACCAACCAAAAGGCAGGGTGAGATGATGGAAGAAGGATGACGATGAGAGTCGTAATATATGTTTAGTGAACTTAATTAATTTGTGTAGTTTGTGTTCTTTATTCTACAACGCAAAAATGTTATGTAAGTAACAATATACTCTATTATTACAATGATTTGTGTTGAAATTCTTAGTAGCTTACTTGCTTCTACTCTTCTCACTCTATAAACAGAACTAGATCTAAATCCATGTCCTATTCCCGGTCGTGACAAATTGGTGGCAGCAATGGGATTCTGTTGCAAAAATTACAGAATTCTGTTGCAAAAATTACAGAATTCTGTTCTGAATTTTGATTGAGAGAGTTGAGGTTGGTAACAAAGTGTGGTAAAGGAAAACTATTAATTTTCTTTTTTTTAAAAAATGTTGTCTAGAATACATATAGTATTTACATTTGAATTGAGTCTTAGAATTTTCTTTTACTTGAAAGCAATGAAATAATCAACCTTTTACTGTGAATAATTATTTTAAAATAACTAGTAGTATTTTGGTCACAAATGAGTGTTATTTATAAGTGTTGTTTTTTTTTTTTAAATATATGGGAAATAGTATAAGGAAAAAACGTATGAGTGAGGATAGTAGTTCTATGGAAAATCGCAGAAATTTTGGTAGCCCTACAGGTCAGCTAGTTAATAGGTCTCCGATAGCTCCGGATTTATTATTGAAAATAGGTACATGAGTAGGGAATATTACTGCATATTACAAACATATTGCTCCGGTACCTAATCCAAAACCAGTATCGGTCCCAGTTAAACCTGTTCAGTTTACTAAGCTATCCACTATCACGGAGTCTGAAATTTCTAAACCTGATGACCACACTTATGACATTCCTTTTTCTAGAACCCAATGACTTCTAGACCTGTATATTACATTCCTATCTCAGATCCTGATATATTGTTAGAAGGCTGCGAGACACTGTTAAAATCTTTGATCCAACGTATGATAGAAAAACACATAAATGGTTACGCTTCTTATACAGATAAAACAAATGTTATATAAGTAAAATTAATAAAGCTAGAAATTGATTATTTTTACAATTAAATTCTTTTACTTATGAACAAATGCATACAGTCCCTCAGTCTGATTGTGTTAGGCATTGTGGTTTGTCTTATCATGCAGATAATTGTTATCTATCAAAACGAACCTTGTAATATTTCTTTGTTGTGTTATATATTTGAGGCTAAAAATAGCACCAACAGGTTAAACTAGTCATTTTGGTGAAAATTTTTTAAAAATGGCAACGTCACAGGAAATTCAAGATTTAAAACAGGCGCTAGTAAATGCCCAAGCACAGCTCAAAGCACAAGCGGAACAGATAAAGTTAATCAAGGAGACTTCCTCTACAAGATTTAACTACAGCTAACTTAGTAGAAGTTTGGCGCGGAGATGGACCTGTCTCCGTGACAGAATTTTTTGACAATATAGATAGAGCTGCTCAAGTGGGAAATTGGTCTGATTTGGACAAAGTTTCACTCCTTAAACTGAAATTAAGAGGGGCAGCGGCATTATTCCTGAATAGTAATCCAGCTCTCCTGAAATTAAAAGTTACGTATCAAGAACTTCGAGAGAGTTTCTATGAGCGGTTCCGAATAAAGCAGTTAGATCAGTTCCATTATGTGGCTTTACAAAACGCTACACAATTAAGACACGAGAGTCCAGAATGTTACAATGTGGCACAATTAGGTGCCGAATGTTAGGTGCCAAGACCATCCGTCAAGTTGCAAACCCTGAGCAACAAAAGATAATACATGAAGAAGCTGAGCGTAGGATGCTAGCTGCCTACACTAATGGTTTATATGGTACTATAGGACAACAAGTACGCTATCGTATGCCAAGTTCTATCTCAGAAGCAATTCAACTCGCTTGTACAGTAGCTGCAGAAGAAGCTAGACCTTCGCGTGATCTACCATCTAGGAATGTGTCTCTTACAAAAATTACTTGCTTTAATTGCAACCAAACAGGGCATATGGCGAAGGAATACCGAAATAAGTATCATAGTAACATGAATGGAAATAGAGTAAACACCAGGAGCAATGACAACAGTAATGGAAGTAGGATACGCACAGGGAACAATTATCCTAATGGGGTGGAGTGCTACGCATGTCATAAGCGAGGGCACATAGCCCGAGATTGCAAGAGCCCGTTGGTTCACCCAAACACATCGGGTTTGGCAGGGAGAAGCACCGACCTGTCGAACTGGGAATCTTAAGACACAGGAAGAAAAATAAACCGTTGTATACTGTTACGAATATTATAAATAAGTCAGGTGAAGACCAAATTGTGTTAGATGTAGTAATAGATTACAAAAATTGTAGATGTATAGTCGACACAGGAGCTACCATTTCAATTTTAAAACCTAATATTAGTCATGGGCAAATTGTACATAGTGACGTTACAGCCAAAAGTGTAACTGGTGAGAGGTTGAAAACATATGGAATTCAATGCGTTTCAGTAACTCTTCAAGGGAAATACAAATTTTCCCACGAGTTTTTAGTAGCTTCATTAGAGATACTTTATGATGAAATTTTGGGAATAGATTTTTTGAAAACTATTGAAGGAAAATTAGATTTAACTACTGGAGAATTGTTCTTAGAAAGCAATCCAGTTTTTATAGTGGATAAGGGTAGAAGAGAGTGTGAACATACAAAGCAGGAGTCATCATTGCAAATGAATAATGTATGGCCTGATCAACCAACTCCTATACCTAGCAATAGCGACGCCAAGGCTTTACATAAGGAAACATTAACTTTCCTTTTTCAATCCATTAAGGAAACACCTTTACCACCCATGTCCGAAGTGTTAATTCAGGGACGCCTGAAGATTGATACCGGTGAGAAAATAGTTAAGTCCAAAAGTGGTACTTATAGAGCCAGTAGAGTTATGTATACATGGTGTCAGAACTGGTAGAGTTCTAGCTAAAGTTAGAGAAGGAATTCCAGAAGTAGTTGTGAAAGTAGTGAATTTTAGTAAAGAGGAATTGATTATCCCAAATAATAAGGTATTAGGTATAGCAGAAGAATTTGTAGCAGAAGAATTTGTAGAAGAAGAATTTGTAGAAGATTTAGAAAGTGAGAAAATTGAACCAAGTTTAGTACATGCCGTTAGAGTTATTAGGAAACCCTTAAGTGAAGACATAAAAAGTAAATTAGAGCACCTAAGTAAACCAGAACGTGAATTATTAGAACCAGTGTTGAAGCGATATGCACATTTATTCGACGAACCAAAAGGGAAAATTGGTTGTAATAGTAAAGTAAAACATGAAATAAACACAGGTGTACACGCACCTATAAGGAAGAATCCGTATAGACTACCTCATACTCTAAAACCTATAGTAGAAGAATAAGTAAATGAAATGTTAGAGAAGGAAATTATTCGACCTTCTGCATCACCATGGTCTAGTCCTGTAGTGATTGTTTCAAAGAAAAGCCCTGATGGAATACCAAAGTATAGATTTTGTGTTGGTTATAGAGCCCTCAATGCTATCACAAGAGGAGATGCTTATCCCTTACCTAATATTACCGTGGTTTTCATCAAGTAAGAATGTCTCCGAAAGATATAGAAAAAACTGCTTTTAGTATACCTGGACAGCATTATGAATTTACAAATATGCCCTTCGGATTATGTGATCCCCCAGCTACTTTTCAAAGACTAATGGATGGTTTATTAATAGGCATTAGAGGAGAAGAAGCCTTAATTTATCTTAATGATATAATTATTTTTAGTAAAACTAATGAACAACATGCAGAGCGACTTGATAAGGTGTTATCTAAACTAGAAGCCACAAACCTTTACGCACAGTTATCTAAGTGTGTATTTGCTGCTAACACAGTTGAATATTTAGGACATATTGTAACTAGCAAAGGAATTTTACCCGACCCAAAGAAAATCAAAGCAATAAAAAATTACCCTAGGCCACAAAACGTTAAACATATTACAGCCTTCTTAGGGCTAGTAGGCTACTATAGAAGATTTATTGAAAATTTTGCTGAAATAGCGAAACCATTGACGGAATGGACAAAGAAGGATGTTGTTTTTAAGTGGGAAAACACCCATGAAACTGCCTATCCGAGATTATATAATTCTCTTTGTAATGAACCTGTTTTGAAGTATCCCGACTTCAAACCATTTATTCTAAACACAGACGCCTCTTCTATTGCTTTAGGCGCCGTACTATCCCAGGTGCATAACGGACAGGAACACCCATTGCATATGCTAGCAGGCAATTAAATAAGGCAGAGAGAAATTATAGTACCACTGAGAGAGAACTTTTATGCGTAATATGGTCTATAAAATATTTCAGATGTTACCTATATGGACAAAAATTTACAGTTATAACCGACCATGCTGCTTTAAGTTGGATGCTGAGTTTAAAGGATCCGTCCTCTAGGCTTACGAGCTGGGCTCTTCGACTATCCGAATTTAAATATAATGTTATCCATAAACCTGGGAAAAAACATACAAATGCAGATGCTCTAAGCCGTCATATCAATACCGTTACAACACCGTATTTATCCAGACAACAAATAGCTTCCGAACAGCAGAAAGATGAGTTCTGTCAGCGAAAAATTAGCAACCCAGAAGATAAATACAAATTGGATATCGACAATTTACTTTATAATATAGAAGATGGAAAACCTAGATTAGTCATACCTCAATCTTTAGTTAGGCAAATAATTAGTCACCATCATGATACAAAATTCTCTGGACATCAAGGGATAAAACGCACTATAAGTTTGGTAAAAGAATGTTATTATTGGACAAGTATGAATAAAGACGTAGAAAATTACATTAGCACATGTCTCTCCTTTAATCAAAGAAAATCTGGGAAACGTACAAAAGCCCCTATGGCAAACTTTACTTCTGTAACAGTGCCTTTCGAGTTAGTACCGTTAGACATTGTAGGACCACTACCTGTGAGCAGAAATGGGAATCGTTATTTACTAACTTTCATCGATCATTTAACTAGGTACTGTGAAGCCATATCTATCCCTTATCAGAACACAGACATTATAGCGAAAGAATTTGTTCACAAAATTAAAATAAGGCATGGTGTACCAAAACGGTTGTTAACGAATCAAGGACGAAATTTTGTCTCAAACTTCTTTACAACTGTGTGTGTTCCTTATTAGGCATAAAGAAAATTCAAACAACTCCGTATCATCCACAGACTAACGGAATGTTAGAAAGGTTACACAAAACTATAGCCGATATGATGGCACATTACATATCAAATGATGGACAAAAATTGGGACCAAGTAGTACTGTATGCTCTGATGTCGTATCGTAGTACTAAGCAATCAGCTACCGGATACAGCCCACATATGCTTTTATACGGTCACGAAATGAGATTGCCTACAGAGGATAACCTTGATATGGAAACTTGTGAAATGGAACCGGAAATAAAGGATTTGATAGAACATTTAAAACGTGTTAGAAAGACTGCAATTAAAAACATTGAAATTAATAAGGCGAAGAATAAGAATTACTATGATAAAAATAGTAAATTAGTGAAGTATACGGAAGGAGATTTTGTATTTTTACATGACCCTAAAATAAAACTAGGACCACTTAAGAAATTTGGTAAGAGTTGGAAAGGTCCTTATCAAATAGAAAAGGTGTTAAATAATTTGAACTACAAAATTAAACTTAATAATAGAGATAGATAATGCAAGCCGGAAACCGCAATCCGCAATCGCAAAGATAAGCTCCCTATCTTTCATTCCAGCAATGAATGGCCTAATACATTTATGGTAGAGAAAGACTATGAAATAGGCGATGAAGACTGGACAACTGGAAATAATTATGTACTTGGAGGACCCATTTTACAACATGAAGAACCCGACGATGAAGAATTTGATTTAGATGAATGTGATGTAACAAATATTGGCGATGAAACCTTGCTAGATCCTAGAGATCCTGAATGGTTACCTGACAACCCTAATCTACCGCCCCCTCAAAAATCACACCCCTATAACCTACGACCAAGAGCTACTAGTAGTAGAAGTGAATAGCAAATCAGCATAAAAACCCTCGACTTTCCTCTTTCAGATGTGATCCTGTTTTTGCTGTTAACAAATTATACCAATACGATGCCAAACTGTTCCAGCACACCCAAGCCATCTGATCAGTCGTGCACTCTAGACAAAGGATTAGTATTCCTTAAGGAGAGAGACATCAACTTATCTAACAATACATGGACTTTAGCTATCTCAGTAGATACTGACAGTTGGGATAAAATATTGGTTGCTACAGAAACCCTTTTCTTTTATCTGGATTTGCAGAATCCAGAAATTAATGACCTAATTCCGTTTAATGAAATCAAGAGACTTTATCATTTCGAAATATTTGTAATAAAGTTGGCTATCTTAAACTTGTGTTACCTTCATGAAGACCTACTAGAGGAATAGTCAATGGTGCAGGGAAAGCATTTAAATCTCTTTTTGGGACTTTAGATGATGCAGATTATAAAAATATTAATTTAAAATTAAAAGTTCTTGAATCACAAACAGCAAATATAGTACATTTAGAACACGAACAACTAACATATGCTAAGAAGTTAGGTATTAATGTAGATGAAAATTATAAAGTAACAAAATTAATAACTGAAACTTTTGAAACTATTTTTAAGGAAATAAAAGAAACCAATCAATCTGTGTGGAATGAAATTAGTAAATTCAAGTTTAAAATAAAATATCAAGCAAAAATTTCTTCTTTACCGAGAGAAATAGGTTTAATGCTAATGTTAGTCGATAAGCAATTGTATCAGCTTCAAGGAGCTTTAGATGTAACATCTTTCAGTGTATTGAGTTCAATGTTAATTACACCTGAAGAGTTAAGTAACATTTTAAAAGAAATTGTGACAAAGTTACCTAATGGTGTATCCTTAGTATCTAGTACTGCATTAAATAATATGTATAAGTTTTATAAACTTTGTAAAGTACATTCTATCTTATACCAGAATGGTATAAGGTTGATTATCCCATTGATATCTGAGAGTAGAAACATTGAATTATTTAAGGTATATTCCTTGCCTCACTATAACTTTAATTTGGCACAGTTTATTGTAGTAAGAGTAGATGTGGACTATCTTGTTATCTCAAAGGACCGACAGTGGTACGCTCTTCTACAACGTGACCAGCTAAAGGACTGCAAAGAGTCACCAGGTGGAATCTGCCCAGTACGGATTCCGCTACTACCTACCGCAGACGGCATCAGCTGTGAGTATGCAATGTTCCAGAGGGACATTAAATTATACCATTCCTATTCTTCTCGTTGGGCCAAGAAATGACCTTTGGATTTACACTTTCCCCACAACTATCTTGACAACATGGTATTGCCGATATCCTAATGAAATTCCTAGATCGAGTTCCAAAGATTTGAAAGGAATTGGAATTATTTACAATACAGACAATTGTGACAAAATCTATTCAAAACATTTCCTGATATTTCTAAGCTCTAATAAATGGACTATGTCTTCTATAAAATTTAATCCTATTGTAGCTCCTAACGTTACAAATATTCTTAATTCTTCCGAAAGTATCATATCTCAAGATAACATTCAAAACCCAAATGTAACCCTTAAATTGATTCAAATGTTTAATTGCTCCACAGTTGTTACTGATATCACTGAAATGGAAAAGCTGCAAAGTAAGCTGCAGAAACCGCGGAGAACTGTATATGTGAACAATGATTCATTGATAACTTATTTCGTTACTCTATTTGTAATTTGTTGTGTTGGCAGTTATCTAATTACAACCTTTTGTCTTGTAAGCCTGCCCAAAGTTTAAAACTGCCTACAGAGACGAAAGTCAACAAGGGATGCCGACACCATTACAGAAACTATAACCAACCATCTAGCCTTAACGGAGGATTCAACCACCACCACAAGGAACAACCATCACGTTTCTATAGCAGTGTGAAGTGAGTGAATTTATGAATTGTTGAATGAAAATTGTTTATTTTTTTAATATTTTAATTGGTATTTGTATGTAGTTTTAACTTAAAATGTTGACCTATATTCAGGTCAAGTAAATAATTCTTTTAGACTTGTGAAACACAAGCTAGGGATAAGAACTTCTGTCTGTATTGACAGATAATAAATATATAAGGATAAACGTTATGTTAATATATATAGAACAAGAAAACATATGATTTAATTAAATTTTATTTATTTCTTGATTATTAATTGAATATTATCAAATATAAAGATTATAAGATTTTTATAATGTCCTCAGATACATTAGATATTTGAATGTATTAGAATTTAGCTTTAGTGGCTTAGCAGCTGTCCTACTCGTTGGAAAGAAAGACTCCCTGAGTCTTCCTTTTCAAAAGGAGAGGGTAGTTGTAATGCCAGGGATTTCCAAACAGGACACACTATGGCCTATTCCTCAGATAATAACAAACTCCCGGACATCAGTACTTCCTTTCTAATTCCTCAAGTGGACTACGACTTCCTATTTAACCAGAACATGACCTTAGTCTTCAACCACAAAATTCTCCGAATCATGACACGTGTATCATCCGATAGGTTGGCGATAGCGTTAAGGCCAATGAGATGGCCAATCGGTGTAAAGAGTATTCTGGAAGGGGTTGGCATATGGTGTTCTGGAAGGGGTCCTATATATTGTTATGTACCAGCCAAAAGGCAGGGTGAGATGATGGAATAAGGATGACGATGAGAGTCGTAATGTATGTTTAGTGAACTTAATTAATTTATATTAATTTGTGTAGTTTGTGTTCTTTGTTCTACAACGCAAAAATGTTATGTAATTAACAATATACTCTATTATTACAATGATTTGTGTTGAAATTCTTAGTAGCTTACCTGCTTCAACCCTTCTCATTCATAAACAGAACAAGATCTAAATCCACGTCTGATTTCTGGTCGTGACAATGTCCTCAATGTCAGCCAGGTCACTGCATAAAAGTGTGACTTGCAATAAACGGTTGCTGTAGTTAATCATAGAATAGTAGTTGGCTGAATTAAAAGTTTATTTAAGGGGCTTCTATACTTGCCCTGCATTTGTAGCCAGCTACCCTTCAAATTAACTTTCCTTTTCACTTCACCACACATATTAGTACACTTGCTAGGTATTACACTCTAACCTATTCAACCACTCCATTCTATAATAACGTGTATAATACATTTCCTTTAGTAACCCTAGACCTTACCATTACCCAATACAAAAGCCATTTTATTTTTCTCCCAACATTATCCTTTCATTAAAGGATAACCACCGCTGAATTTTTCTCATGAAGTGTGAGCTAAAGTCATCTATAGTTTGTTAGAGACGTGTTTTCAAATAAAGGTTAAGAAATAAAGCTAAAGGAGAAACTGCTAATTCTGAGCCTCATATTTGCTGTTTCCAAAAACAATTTTCAACTTCTTATGTATAACAGTCTAGTAGTTTTTAAGAAAGAAAAAGAATCAAAAATAATATCCCAAATGGGAGAATAAAACTTCCAAGAGCTTGTGGAAGATATAGATCTAGGATTCTAACTGATTTTTCTTCATCATAGAAATTTTGAGGAAAATTCATTTAGTCATGTCCTATAAAACTTTTACTTTCATGTTTAAAACGGTAAGTGATCTGGAAGAAATTTTATTCATCAAAAGTTTCAAAATCTATCCAGATAAACTGTAAGTACCAGAGTTCTTTAAAACTCAAGATTATAAAAATAAAGACATAGCTATATATATAATAACATACCTATTTAACTTGCTCCTCTTGTCTTATTCTTTCATTGCTTTGCCAGCTCTCACTCTGTCTGCTGCACAATCTGGATATCTACTAAACTCCTCTAACTCCAATTCTCCCAATGACTCTCCATGTAATACTTGGATTTCTTTAACAATTGTGGCACTGTTCAAGCAAAATTTTGAGACTGTTTTGGAAAAATAAAATTAACATTAACTTCACTGGTTTCAATAAAATTGCCTCCCACAGACATACACAAGCACACAACCATTACATCAGAGATATTATTAGAGGGGAATTGTGTTTGGTATAAGTAACCTATCAGGGAACCGAACCTATACCAGTCTCTTATGTGAACTGAACCTATACCAATCTCTTATGTAATGGCATCATTGTCACAAACACACACAAATGTTAACAACAGATAGAAACAAAATATACTCACATTTATTTTCTGCACGGCATTTCTTCATTATCTCCTCAAATTACTGATCTTCTTTTCTTCTTATGATGCCAAAAAACCAAACCAGTTTCCTGTTTCATAATAAGAGAAAAAATCTAAAACTGAAATTACTTAAAACTAAAAGAGCCCATTCGATGATGTAGATCACTCAAATCTCTTTTACTGTTGAAGATTTTAAAGAAAACATTCATGTTTCCTGTTGACTTATGCATAGACCTGAAAACCTGAAACAAATGCAAACAATAACACAAACATCCTACACAAAATATTATAAAACATCCTAACAATCCTAACAAAAATGTCATAAAGTGACAAAGGGGCCGCGGATTCTATCAAAATTCAACCCCCCAAAATCTATAGAACCTTACCTTAAAAGCAACCTTACAAGAGGAATTACGCTTGCAGATCCAGATAGTGTGAAGTGTAACACTTGGCTATTTGTCAAGTGTGTGTATATGTTAGTGGTGCTAGACGTCACAGAAGTAACTTCTGCTTATTCTAGTATGTGTGCGATGATAGCTCAGAGAAGATTATACCCACCCTTCCACTGAGCTCTAAGAGTAGGTGGACTGAAAGAGAAGGTACAAGTTAGGTAAATAAAACTTAGAAACTATCTTGCTCCATTTCAAGTACAACAAATCCAATAGATTTTAAAAAAGTATTGTAACTTCATCTCAAAACAAGGTTGTCCTAGCAAACTTACAAAAAATTATACTAAATCATGTTTATCAAAAGTTGATGAAAAATTAGGAAAATTTATTGCTAAAAGTTGGTAAATTTAAAGGCTTTAATGCTGCACTATATATTTTTTGAAAAAGTCAATAATAAATATACAAAAATGAACTTCTTTAGTCGAACACATCAAATGTGACATTGCAATCAGTTATTTTCTAGTAAAAAGTTTAATTTTAAAGTTAATAGGTAATACTTTATATTAAACATTTCTATGTTAAACCTGTAATGGATATGCTATATTGAAAGGTTTCCTTAATGTGGTCGATTTATCCAATTACAAAAACAATCATTAATTTAATCTTAAACAGTAAGAGTTTTATATTTTCAATTTTATTATATCTGTTCATACTGATTATTTGAATTTTATTATTTCAATTCATACTGATTGTTTGAATTTTATTATATCTTTCATACTGATTGTTTGAATTTTATTATATCTGTTCATATCGATTGTTTGAATTTTATTATATCTGTTCATACTGATTGTTTGAATTTTATTATATCTGTTCATATTGATTGTTTGACATATGTTAATATTTAGGTGATGTATTTTGTTTATGAGTGTTTCAAATGTAAAGAAAAAAGTATTTATCATTCCTAAGACTACATTGGAAAGATAGTGAATCCTGATGCAAAATACGCATTTTGTTTACCTGACACTACCTAAAGCAACAATCATACTTTTGTACACCTATCTATACAACAATTATAGTAGTGAATTCTGATGCAGAACCCACTATTTTGTTTCACTTAATGCAATAATCTTACTTTTGTAAATGTACCCTATCACTACAGTACTGAATCCTAATACAGGCCGTTGTTTTTTTAATTCCTTCACACTGTTCTGACACAATAATCTTACTTTTGTACATAATCTGTAATATATAACTAACAAATCCTGATGCAGAATCTATATTTTCACTTGAAAATCCATCTACTATGTAACATTTTCTTAATACAATACATTACAATAAAATACCATAAATTAACATATATTAATCTTTTGCAATATTACCATCAGAATATTAATGGAAAACTCATTGTATTCAAATTAATGCTACACTACAAAAGTTGGTATGTAAGCTAGTGAACCCCGATTCACTACACTGTTTCCTTACACTAATACTACATAGTTTATTATTATCTTTTTACAAATGTAGGGGAGTCTGTTAATAGAAGTAGGGAAGACACTGTCTGGTATAGTGAGCTTAAGAGTAAAAAATGTTCTTCGTCAAACTATAATACCACTGCACTAGGCAGATCTACTTAAGAGTAGACTTGACACTTGATTAGTCCGGAATGTCACTCCACTAGAAATTCCCGAATTGAGTGGACTTGATGCCGCATTAGTCCAGAATGTCACTGCACTAAAAGTTCCCAAGTTGACTAGACTCAACACTTCATTAGCCCAGAATGTCACTGGACTAAAAATTCCCAGGTTGAGTAGACCTGACACTCCATTAATCCAGAATGTTACTACACTAAAAGTTCCCAAGTTGAGTAGACTTAATTAGTCCGGAATGTCACTGGACTAAAAGTACCGAAGCTGAGTAGACTCAACACTTCAAGTTCGGAATGTCATTGCACTAGAAGTTCCCAAGTTGAGTAGATATGACACTCCATTAGTCCAGAATGTCATTGCACTAGAAGTTCCCAAGTTGAGTAGATATGACACTCCATTAGTCCAGAATGTCATTGCACTAGAAGTTCCCAAGTTGAGTAGATATGACACTCCATTAGTCCAGAATGTCATTGCACTAGAAGTTCCCAAGTTGAGTAGACTCGACACTTCAAGTTCGGAATGTCACTGCACTAGAAGTTCCCAAGTTGAGAAGATATGACACTCCATTAGTCCAGAATGTCAATGTAGTAGAAGTTCCCAAGTTGAGTAGAGATGACACTCCATTAGTCCAGAATACCACTGTACTAAAAGATCCCAAGTTGAGTAGACCCAACACTTCATTATTCCGGAATGTCACTACACTAAAAGTTCCCAAGTTGAGTAAACTCAACACTTCATTAGTCCGGAATGTCACTGCACTGAAAGTTCCCAAGTTGAGTAGACTCAACACTTCATCAGTCCAGAATGTCACGTCACTAGAAGTTCCCAAGTTTAGCAGACTTGACACTGCTTTAGTCCAGAATGTCACTGCACTAGAAGTTCCCAAGTTGAATAGACTTGTCACTGAATTAGTCCAAAATGCTGCAGCACTAGAAGTTCCCAAGTTGAGTAGACTCGACACTTCAAGTTCAGAATGTCACTGCACTAGAAGTTCCCAAGTTGAGAAGATATGACACTCCATTGGTCCAGAATGTCAATGTAGTAGAAGTTCCCAAGTTGAGTAGAGATGACACTCCATTAGTCCAGAATACCACTGTACTAAAAGATCCCAAGTTGAGTAAACTCAACACTTCATTAGTCCGGAATGTCACGTCACTAGAAGTTCCCAAGTTTAGCAGACTTGACACTGCTTTAGTCCAGAATGTCACTGCACTAGAAGTTCCCAAGTTGAATAGACTTGTCACTGAATTAGTCCAAAATGCTGCAGCACTAGAAGTTCCCAAGTTGAGTAGACTCGACACTTCAAGTCCAGAATGTCACTGCACTAGAAGTTCCCAAGTTGAATAGACTTGTCACTGAATTAGTCCAAAATGCTGCAGCACTAGAAGTTCCAAAGTTGAGTAGACTCGACACTTCAAGTTCAAAATGTCACTGCACTAGAAGTTCCCAAGTTGAGTAGAGATGACACTCCATTAGTCCAGAATACCACTGTACTAAAAGATCCCAAGTTGAGTAAACTCAACATTCATTAGTCCGGAATGTCACGTCACTAGAAGTTCCCAAGTGGAGCCGACTTGACCCTGCTTTAGTCCAGAATGTCACTGCACTTGAAGTTCCCAAATTGAATTGACTTGTCACTGAGTTAGTCCAAAATGCTGCAGCACTAGAAGTTCCCAAGTTGAGTAGACTCGACACTTCAAGTTTGGAATGTCACTGCACTAGAAGTTCCCAAGTTGAGAAGATATGACACTCCATTAGTCCAGAATACCACTGTACTAAAGGATCCCAAGTTGAGTAGACCCAACACTTCATTATTCCGGAATGTCAATACACTAAAAGTTCCCAAGTTGAGTAATCTCAACACTTCATTAGTCCCGAATGTCACTGCACTAAAAGTTCCCAGGTTGAGTCGACTCAACACTTCATCAGTCCGGAATGTCACGTCACTAGAAGTTCCCAAGTGGAGCCGACTTGACATTGCTTTAGTCCAGAATGTCACTGCACTAGAAGTTCCCAAATTGTATTGACTTGTCACTGAATTAGTCCAAAATGCTGCAGCACTAGAAGTTCCCAAGTTGAGTAGACTCAACACTTCAAGTTCGGAATGTCACTGTACTAGAAGTTCCCAAGTTGAGAAGATATGACACTCCATTAGTCCAGAATACCACTGTACTAAAAGATCCCAAGTTGAGTAGACCCAACACTTCATTATTCCGGAATGTCACTACACTAAAAGTTCCCAAGTTGAGCAAACTCAACACTTCATTAGCCCAGAATGTCACTGCACTAAAAGTTCCCAGGTTGAGTAGACTTGACACTTCATTAATCCTGAATATCACTACACTAAAAGTTCCCAAGTTGAGTAGAGTCTACACTTCATTAGTTTGTAAATTCTCTGCACTAGAGATGACACTCCATTAGTCCAGAAAGCCACTGCACTAGAAGTTCCCAAGTTGAGTAGAGATGACACTCCAATAGTCCTGAATGCTGCTGCACTAGAAGTTCCCAGGTTGAGTAGACTCAACACTTCATTAGCCCAGAATGTCACTGCACTAAAAGTTCCCAGGTTGAGTAGAGATGACACTCCATTAGTCCCGAATGTCACTGCACTAAAAGTTCCCAGGTTGAGTAGACTCAACACTTCATTAGCCCAGAATCTCACTGCACTAAAAGTTCCCAGGTTGAGTAGAGATGACACTCCATTAGTCCCGAATGTCACTGCACTAAAAGTTCCCAGGTTGAGTAGAGATGACACTCCATTAGTCCCGAATGTTACTGCACTAAAAGTTCCCAGGTTGAGTAGAGATGACACTCCATTAGTCCCGAATGTCACTGCACTAAAAGTTCCCAGGTTGAGTAGAGATGACACTCCATTAGTCCCGAATGTCACTGCACTAAAAGTTCCCAGGTTGAGTAGAGATGACACTCCATTAGTCCCGAATGTCACTACACTAAAAGTTCCCAAGTTGAGTAAACTCAACACTTCATTAGCCCAGAATGTCACTGCACTAAAAGTTCCCAGGTTGAGTAGACTTGACACTTCATTAATCCTGAATATCACTACACTAAAAGTTCCCAAGTTGAGTAGAGTCTACACTTCATTAGTTTGTAATGTCTCTGCACTAGAGATGACACTCCATTAGTCCAGAACGCCACTGCACTAGAAGTTCCCAAGTTGAGTAGAGATGACACTCCATTAGTCCTGAATGCTGCTGCACTAGATGTTCCCAGGTTGAGAAGACTCGACACTTCAAGTCCGAAATGTCACTGCACTAGAAGTTTCCAAGTTAAGTAGAGATGACACTCCATTAGTCCAGAATGTCACTACACTAAAAGTTCCCAAGTTGAGTAGAGTCTACACTTCATTAGTTCGTTATGTCTCTGTACTAGAAGTTTCCAAGTTGAGTAGACTTGATACTCCATTTGTCCAGAATATCACTGCACTAGAAGTTCCTAAGTTGAGTAGATCTGGCACTCCATTTGTCCAGAATGCTGCTACAATAGATGCTCCTAAGTTGAGTATACTTAACAGTTAACTACCCCATATTGGCACTACACTAGTTGCTACACTGATGCTAAGCCCACTATTTGCTTTCCTAAAACTATAATAATACAATAATCTTTTCTGTTGTAAAAGTACTATAATAATTACCTACTCTAACTATTTTTTATATAAATGTACTCTTGCCTTATACTAGGGAATCTGAAGGAAGATCCACTGTCCTCTTTCTCGAACAATACCTAATGTAATAACATACATTTCATATCCTTTGTTTAACATATTTGAGTCAAACTGTCTATACTAATAGTGTTATTAAATTTTGCAGAAATTTTTATTGATAATGTTCTGTTTAATCCTAGAACATGTTTAATTATATGTATGCATGTTTATTTACATACTATATTTATTTTTATAATATTAATTACTGGAAATAATGTTTGTAATTTTATAAAATAAAAATTCTGTTAGTCTTATTTATTTATTAGACTTTTGTTAATTATGTAAACACTTAAGGTTTCTCAAAGACTACTGTAACCTATTATGTATCTGTTATTTTCAACTGAAGTTTTGTGTGTAAACATTTTAGATTTATTTAAACTTATTTAGCATTATTTTACAAAAAGCTACTTGGATTGTTGTACATGAAATATGAGCAAGACTTACAACTAAAGTTTATTCTAAAAGGACATGCCAGCCAACCATGTAGGGACCCTTATACATCTTTACATGAATTTAAATCTAATTATAGAAATTGATTACTTGTCATTCATAGTTTTACATTACCCAGTAATACTGACAACAGTTGGTACTTTTATTATTATTCAGAACATGCCAGTCTAAAATTGACTAAAAGTTAATACACTTGTTCTGTTTTTTTTAATTAACATGTATTAATATAAAGAGAAACAGTTACTGTTTTGTCTAATTGAATATTTGTTTTCTTTGCATAGGTTTATTTAGTTTTCTTTATTTGTTGGTTTTTCATTTCATATTATAACCTCATTAGATGATTTTAATTTTTTAGTCTCATTTGTAACACAAGAGTTTTATAACTACCGATAGATGCATATTATTATTTTTTTTGTATTTGTTTGTTCAAATTATTAATTATTCTTTATTTTTAATCAACTTGTTTAATGTTATTTCTTTTAATACAAGAATGAACTAAACTGAGGCCAATACTGAAAGCAATTTGAGTATAAAACATATACTAGTACTTGTTCTTGTAGAAAGTATATAGAATACAATAGGTTAAAACAATCCCTGATAAACTAAACCTAACAGATAACCTACAAATGGATAACAACAGAGAAATCCTAGACGACAAATATAAAAGCATCCCAAACACTGCCTTGCTATACTGTACAGCGAGAGCAATATTCAGGCCTGCTTTTAACTAACCAGACAAAAAATGATAACCTACAGACAAAAAATGATAACCTACAGACAAAAAATGATAACCTACAGACAACAAATCTACAAACACTACAAACATACAACCATCCCAACACTGCTTTTACCATATTACCCAAAATACCACTTCTTTACTTCTGTGTTAAAGTCTAGATTCAGTCTGTCCAGTTAGTAGTTGTGTCCAGTTTGCGTCAAAAGTAATCCGAAAAACTAACGCAGAATTACAACAATGTTTTAACCAATTATCTTATACATATATTTATACTGAACATTGCACAGTGTATAACACAATTTACTTTCAGAGTTGGAAACACAATTTTAGGTCATCATGTAGTGACAAATATATTAACATTAAACACAAATAAACACGTATTGGTTAAAATTCTAATTATTTTAATATTTTCTTTAAAAAATTATAAAAATATATTAAATTTAATTACCATTTGTTGATTCCATCTTCGCGTGAGCTACTAGTAATCACTTACAACTTTTTTAAAAAAATGTTTTAACTTGCCTATAGTAGCACTTACTTTTTTGTGTTGAGGACGGCCGTTTCGGGACACATCCCGAAACGGCCGTCCTCAACACAAAAAAGTAAGTGCTACTATAGGCAAGTTAAAACATTTTTTTAAAAAAGTTGTAAGTAAATTTAATTGTTTAAACAATTGATTTAGAAATAGTATGTGTGAAAGTTTTCTTTAATACATTTTCATCACAATAAAAACAAAATAATTCATTATGTTGGAAGGTAATATAAGTTTAAAATTTTACACAAACCAATTTTAAATTTTATTCTTTATTGTGTACTATAAAAATGATTATGAAAAATTATACTGTATTCAACTTTAATGTAAAATAATTATGAGAAACAAATTAAATCAATTTGAAACAAATTAGAGAAATGTAATGAAACAGAAAAAGGAGGGATGGTGTGATAGAGAAACCGATACCGTTTACAGATACAATATCAGCGACGAGCGGATCTGAGCTTCTATTCCATTACATTTCAGGGAATTCCATCACATCTTTGCATTACTGGGAATCAGAAACAGGAGTGGTAACTTAAAAATAACTTAACACTAACTGAGGGGTGGGCTTCTCCGGATCTGAAATTTAAAAAAAAAATACCTGAAAAGTTTTTTAAAAACCTGAAAACATAAAGGTACCTGAAAGAAAAAGTACATATAGGCCAATGAGGCCCATGATAAAACCACCCTGATATCTGAAGTGATTAAATGATTTAAGATAAAACCTTTTTGGTTTTAGCCATCTTTAAAAAGGGGGAAAATCAAACAAAGATAGTGATGGATACACTGGTTAGCTGACATGTCTACTACTTGCTAACATGCACGGAAATACTACTTGCTTTCAACACGACAGCGAAACGCGTAACTATTGTGTATCGAGTAAGATTTTTACAACGGACGCGGGCTTAAACTAACACTGACCTGCTGTCTGCAAGCTCTGGGCTTCAGACTACAAAAACCTGAAACAAAAAAATATTTGGAAGTAAGATTTATTTTTTATTTTTTTATCATAAAAAACATTATGAAGTTCATTTAAATAAAACACTATAGAATAAACTGTTTCACTTCACATTTTAAAAACTCAATGTATTTAGGTAATGGTCCTTACCTATTTATTAGCATTAAATTATTATGTTATTCCGGTACTAATAAATGAATAATATACTATTATTAAAGTAACTGACGAAAAAACTAATCTAATATATATGCCACTATATTGTTAATATGGTAATATTGGAACAAACTGTTTAGTTGCCCAAACTTAATTTTTAAACTGCAAACAAATAATATAGGTTTGGTCTGTAAAAAATAATTTTTAATGTGAAATGTTAAGTAATCTCAATATTTAAAAAAAGATAAAATAACAACCAATCAAGGTACAGTTAATTACCCCTATCATTTAACCTTTACTGTATTGTGAGAATAAATACTGTAAAGTAGGGCGAAATAATACAGTTATAGATACTGCTACTTGACTTCTGGCAACAATTAATTCCATTCCTTTGATAATTTTATCTTTAGAAGTTTTGATGTTTTTATTATTATTATTAATAGCAAGTTATTTATTTATGATTTTTATTTTTATCTTGGAGAGGCCATCATAAAAAAAGCTACTAATTGGAGTTATATATTAACCCTTAGCACGCAGGACATATAAAGCGCAAGTAACAGATTACTTGCTATTAGATAAAAAAAACTTTTTTGCGAAATGTTCAAAGTTCTGTTTAATTCTGAGTTCCTAAAGATGTATTTGAACAAAAAAAATTATAAACTAGTTATTTTTATAATTTTTTATTTTTTTACACTAGGTAATTCAAGATATCAATAAATCCATTTAAAATAAAATTAAAGTAACTAAAATTATTTTTCACCAAATCATAAACAATAAATTATTCTTACAGTATAAACAAAGGTCACTCATGAAACAGTAAACAAGTATAGCAATCACAATGCCAACACAAAATACAACAGTTGACAGACGCTGCGTCCTGCCGAGAATACCCGTCATAAGCGCATGCATAGACCACGTAATGGCGCCCGGTGGCTAAAACAACAGAATGTGGATCGGTAGCACGTGGCCAAGAACAATAAACGTAGCAAAGGAGTTCATTTACACCAACCAAACATTGTCACACATTGTATTGGACTTTAAACCAACAACTAGAACTTCCATAAACAACATATTGCAAATACATGATTTCTCGTAATACACGCTAGCAGAGATTTCAGCCTTACAAGAAATCACGTTATACACGTGGAAAGGGTTAGATTTTTTAATCACCCAGGCTAGCTTGCTGGACTAAGAGGTTGCTGTTGTTCCTTGTCCTACTTCAGACAACAAATTTAATTATCATTTATGAAATTGAAGTTTTTAACAAATTAGTCTTTGGCTAATCAGAATATATTTCGATGAAGATGCTGAAATGAACCTGGTTCCAGAAACTTTGGTAGAAAATCTGTTAAGAATCATTTAGAGAAAAGGAAATGTAATCTGCAAAGGTAATTGAGTAAGGCAAAATAGAAAAAGATGGTAGTATCTGTCATAAGCTTGTCAGTGAATATTTACATCTGCTGAAATTGATCCATGGAATTTGCAAAAGCATGAAAAAACTCCATGAATGATTAATTAGAAGCAAAAATGAAGTGCAATTGGCAACAATGAGCTTGGCTGAGTAGAGAAAAAGTTGGAGGGCATCAAGGGAGAACTAAGCTTCTCCAAGGAACACGCAGAAGAATATTTTGGGAGAATATAATCTGACTTAGAAAGAAAGGAAATGCTTTCAATCCTAAATTTGAGAGCTCCAGTATTATGATGCAGAATGGGTTTTTTTCCTGAGAGGATCCAAGGTGTATGTTTAGAAGATAAAAGAACAAAACAGTTCCTTTACCAAATGCTATTCCTTATACTCTGTTTAACCCTGTCCAGACCTTCAGTGCTATTTTCAGAGTTTTTAGAGAACCAATCTTGCCTTCTAATCTCTGGCTCTACATTGTGAGACTAATTCCAAAGAAGGAAAGTCCAGGGAAAAACAGCCAGGTAGCAAAAATTTAGCTTAAACCGAAGCCAGGAGAAACATTTTTTTCTAATTTGATGGTGTAATTTACCAACATTTATTCCCAAAGGACAAACCGTCAATTAAAAAATTTGGAGCTCTTTAAATGTCTATAAGATTCAATCAGATGAAAATGAAACAGGAAATAAGTTTTTGTCACATAACAATGCCCATTGGTCTCTGATAGTGAAATATCACTTTGTTACTCACAATGTTATCACTCTGGAACACCTGTTTTATTCTTACAACCTATCATTAGCAAATGTTCACCTCTTTTGATGACAAAAATTAAATTGAATATATAATATTTTCACTAAAAACACTTGAGCATATATTAGTATGTTTTACTTACTAATAGTAGCACTTATATTTTGATTATTGAGGATGGCCATTTGAGAAGATTTGTCCCATTGTCAACTCAGACCGAGCTACTACAGGCAAGTTATAGTATAGGCAAGAATAACATACTAATATATGTTCAAGTGTTTTTAGTGAAAGAACTAGTAGCTTAAGTGAAGATGCAATTAAATAATAATATTTTGCTAATGCAGAGGGATAAAAATTGTATTAAACCAATTAGGAACTTTGTAAAAATGTATTTCTTGGAAAAGTGTGAAAGAAGTGTGTAAATACAGGACAATACTTTGAAGGAATATAGTGTAAGAATATTCTAAACTATTTTATTAAATTGTATGTTAAACAATTCCAGGAACGTCTTGACTCTACCTGATACAACTGCAACTCTACTTTCATAGACATGTTCAAATAGCAGGGGGTTGTGAAAGCCATTTCTAACAACTAACTTGAAGTATTTGGCAATGTTATTCACATCTCTAGCAAACTCCAACTACTTGTGCCGTTTGCAATTTGTTAAATGAGTAACTAATCTTGCATATATGCCACTCCTAAGAAAGAGGAAACAAATACATTCTCTTTCCAGAGCAACCAGGGCTCAACACAGCTGAGTAAGTTTCAGTGTAACGCTAACAGTATTTCAAGAACAATGAAGGTAACCTAATAGTTATGAAACCCAATGTTAGAATGGAATACATTGTTCCGTATTATGGCACTGTGGCCTGTCTGATATTATGATTCAAGTAATAGTCTGTTGTGTTTATAGCACTCCAAGTAATAAAAATCTGAGCTTTAACTCACTGAATATTATACTTGCATCACTGATTCTAGTAGCTGTTAACATGTTAATAGGGGTTGTCAACAGGTCATAAACATATGCTTCACCAACCTGGACGGTGTCTACGCATTGTTGTCATTAGTTGTTGGGTATTTCTAATAAGTGTAGATACTGAGATGCTCATGCAAAGAACCTTGTTTTATCTCTGGTGAGACTAGAAACACCTACAGTTAACACTTTGTGTTTACCATTACATACTCTTTTTTTCCAATAAATCAAAAAGAGAAAATTAGCTTGTTGTAATCATCTTAAATTCACTGACTATAAACTATAATTAAATTCTTGAATTTTGTAGTCCATTACGTTCGGTGAATCTTATTAATCACTTAAACAATAGTTTAAGACTATCCGAACTTTATATTTAGTAAATTTGTTAAAACTTACTGAGACAGAACGTTTTCGATCGCTATGTGCCGATCTTCACCAGTGTCTTCTGCTTGGAGATGTTGGGTCAAGCGGTGATGGTTTTAAAGGCAGGTTTTCGATAGTATCAAAGAGTATGTGTGATTTGTAATGTGTTTGTTCATTTAATATGTTTGTATTTTGTGTTTTTGTGTGTCTGTAAATTTCATATTGTTCTAGTGTGTTGAGATGTGGTCCTTTTTTGTTGATGTGTAGGATTTCTAAATTATGATAAATGTCTTGGTATTTGTGTCCTGTTTCTTTTAAGTGATTGTAAAATGTTGAGTTGGTGTTATGTTTGTGTTCTTCGACTCTTGTTTAAAAGCTGCAACCTGTTTGTCCAATGTAGAATTTTTTACATTCGTCACAGTTTAGTTTGTATACGCCTGGTGCTTGTAGTTTATCTTTGTTGTTGGTGTTGTGTTGTATTTTGTATTGTAATTTGTTATTGGTTTTGTACGCTATTTTGTAACCTATTTTTTGAAATTTGCGGGCTATTTTGTTTGTTGTTTTGTTTATGAATGGTAATGTGATGTATTTGTTTTCCCTGTCTGTAGTGTTAATTTTAGTGTTTTTTTGTATTTTGTCCCTTTAAAACCGTCACCGCTTGACCCAACATCTCCAAGCAGAAGACACTGATGAAGACTGGCACATAGCGATCGAAAACGTTCTGTCTCAGTAAGTCTTAACAAATTTACTAAATATAAAGTTCAAATAGTCATAAACTATTGTTCAAGTGATTAATATAATTAAATGATACTTAACTAAGTGAATACCTAGAGGTGTAGAGGCTTTGCTTTGTAATAGGAACGATTGTTTCAAAACATGTCAGCAAGTAACCCCTTACCTATTCACTTAGTTAAGTATCACTTAATTATAGTAAAAAGAGAAGGTCTATTTTTTCTGCATTTCATATTCATTACATATTTGTTTTTACTCTTTCCACTAAATCACCTAAAAAAACTGTTCTACATTTTTTGTCTGCAACTCAGTGTCTCTTTATTACTGAAGTATCATTAATCAATCTGTGGCAATAAATAAGACATTAAATACAATGACTACTCTACAAATTTAAAGTTATATTAGTACAACATATTTTTTTGGTAAAAGTGTTTTTTTTTTTTTACCTACTCCAATTACTCTTTGTTTTGACTGATTCGTCATATTGGAATTGTTCCCACATCATAGATTAATAATATTCAGAGATACAAAGTTGCATTGCATAATAAGGGTAGTACAAATTATTTTCCATATTCAAGTGATTACTAAATACTGCCAAACTATTTCTATGAATAAGGAACATATTGTTGTTGTTATTTAGAAAATTACAGTAGAATTTTATATTATATATTAACATATTTGCTCATGTGAAAATCCTCAAGGACATTAAAAGGGTGGATACACATGTAGTAACAGTTTCTAGATACTTTAGCAACACTCAACACTTCAGAAATCTACAGTAAGGTATGGATGTTTGAGCAGACCCTGATTAGCAACTAAATCCTCAGCAGGAACTATAGCATATGTTGGACACTGCTTCTGAGTATCTAATTGTTTAATTCTAATAATTTGGTTCCCAAAAATTAAATCAAATTTTAGATTTTACATAAAATGTTTTATTAAATAAAATATTTCACATTTTCCATGTACAAGGTGAATTTTATATGTTTTATTGGAATCTCCTAAGCTCTTGATTTTACAGTATGGTTTAAATCGAGGTTTTCAATTTTATCTTCCTTACAATTTAAAATTTGTTTTTTAAATTTTGAAAAATGGGTAACTTTTCTAACTTTTAAATTTGTTATGGAATTCCCCCTATTGTTGGTTTAGGGTTTATAACTAAATTCAAAATCATTTTATTTGTGATATTTAAAAAAAATGTAAACAACAAAAATAACATTTAAGTGTAAAGGTTTTTCACTCAAGGTGTATTATTGTCTCCAAATCAGATGTATTGGGATGTAACTATAGTGGGAGGGATTCCTTTTTCATTTGCAAGCAAACACACTTTGATTGGTTCAATACTTCCAAAATTATCATGGAACAAACATTAAAAAAAAATCATTTGGGTCGGTTACAAAACCTTCCCTGTTGAGGTGGGTGCCAGGGGTATTCCTGTGAGGTCTGTTCATTTCTTGGTGAAGGAGTTGGGAATTGGTAGGAATAAAATTAATGAATGTTTGAGGCGTATCTCCAAGGCTGCCCTTGAGACATTTTATCCTCTATGGCTACTAAGATCTAGCCCATAAGTGTCGAGCAAGTGAGGGGAGAGTTGTGGCCTCGCAAAAGTGCTTTAACCCTCTGTAGGCAGATCTCCAGTCCTGGACTGTCTTTTGTTGTTTGCCTGGTAATAGAAGATGGTTTTCATTCAGTGGAACCTCCATCGAGGCAATTCCGCTTATGCTCATTCAACCTTCTTTTTTAAGTAGATTAAAAAATAAAAAACCAACATAAAAGAGTTCACTAAAACAAATGTAAATATTTTACAACTTGCCTATAGTAGCACTTATATTTGGTGAGGACTAAATAGCTACAGTCTGAGTTGACAATGGGATACATCTCCCGAAACGGCCGTCCTCAATAAATATAAGTACATGCTACTATAAGCAAGTTTTTAAATTATTTTCAAGTGTTTTAGTGAAAACTAGTAGCTCTCGTGAAGATGGATTCAACTAATATAAAAGAGTTGTTGGTTTCTATTGTAAATTTGTAAAGTTTACCCCCATTTTGGAAAACTGAAGCCTCCATTTAAATTATACAGCAAAATAAATAATTTGAGACATCCCAGTTGGGTTACACTTGTAAAATGCCTTTTATATTTAAAACAACCGGTTCTACTCTTCCCTAACCAGAAATAAGTTGAATATTAATTTATAAATAATTGTTTTGAATTTTTTAGTACTTATTATTTTTTATGCACAAAATTTTAATCTTTGTTTAAATTCTTTATTTTACACTAAATAATGTTAAAGTTTTAACTATTCTAATTAATTTATAAAGTACTCAGTTTCTAAGCAGACTGAAAGAGTTAAATTGAAGTGACAAACTGGAAGACATTAAATCAAATTCAAAAATTATTTTTAAAAATACAGAATTATCAATTTAACTGGACAGAGGACTCAATACAATTCTTTATTCATAAGAGGTTAAATGGTCAGAGGCGTTCATTTAAAGTAGGTCAAGTAATATTTATAATGATTTTGTAACACTTTAAATTGGTCTACTATAACGGGCAAGGAGCTGAAAGTACATTTCTTATATATATATATATATATATATATATATATATATATATATATATATATATATATAATATATGATTTTTTATAACTCCAAAACTGTGTCAAAAATCTCCTAATACACCTATTATTAGTAAACAACTATAAACCATACATGGTATTGTAATGTTTACTGTGATATTGAAATGTACATAAAGGTTTTTTAACTGTTTTTCAGCAACAAGGGTTTATAATTGTTTATTAATTATAATTATGCTACTGTGCTGATCATTGCTTTTGTAATATACCAAACCTAACCATACACCCACACTTTCCCCACACCCGCTAAACCTAAAAAACTAAGTCGTCACTTAAAGTCAGAGTTGACAATTGGATAATATCCCAAATAAAATAAGTGCTTCCATAAGTAAATGTCACATTTAATATATGTTTAAGTGCTTGAATGTCAACAGCTTACATAACATATTGTTATGTTTTAATTATACTACTATTGCTATCACTTGGCCAAAAACCACTACTTACTGATATTTTTTAACAGACATGTTTCACACTAGGTCAGTGCATTGTTCAATGCTGTGAGTCACAGACAAGACTTGAACAATGCACTGGCCTAGTGGGAAACGCATCTGCTGAAAAATACAAGTAAGAAGTGGTTTTTTGCCTAGTTACCTATAATAGCAAATTTTAAAAAAACCTAAAGATGTAAAACACAAAAATGCCAGTATGTTTAAATGTTTAATTACTTTACTTAGTTTTAAAATTTTTTTGTGGTATAATGTTATTGAATTTTCATATTTTTTGCTTACGTTACTTTTTTTATATTTAGAGAATAGTTTTACTTGTTTTCACTGTTTATATAAACCTTTGGAAGCTAAAATTAACTCCAATAGAGAGAGATTTCTCCCAGCAGAGAAAAGGGTGTGCACAGCAAAAATTTCTACTGCTAGATGCATCTGGAACAACTCATTGCCAGTTCAGTGCTGCCAGGTTTGTGGACCTGACTTGTTATGCTCATTTATACTGATAGCTTTTGCTTGCTCTGTTTTGTGCTCTTTTTGTTTTTTATGAGGCAAGTTTGAGTGAACGTGAGGCTGTGAAATGTTGCTTTCCGTTTAATGAAAATGCCGCTGAAACTGTTTTCAATGTTGACAAGTTTTACATCTTACAAAGGAGATGCAATGAAAAAAAACAAGTATACTAAGGGTTTGTTTGATTTCTTAATGGTGACAAGTCAATTGATGACAAACCGAATGTCCACAAATAAGGAAAAATTTTCAGACAATTCTAAAAAATTTGCTCTCAGACCTTTGACAGAACAATGGAGAAATGTCAGAGGTTAGCAGGTTATCTTGTAGCTCGGTTCAGCAAATTTTAACTGTAGATTTGGGAATGAAGATGAATACTACCAACTTGTGCGTTGGATTCTGACTGTCCATAAAAAAGAATGTAAATTTGAAACATGTAGAGCTTTGAAAGGACAACCTCAAACTGCTCCAGATATCCTCTCGAAGGTCATTACTGGAGATGGAATATGGTGCTGAACCCACAAACAAATTAACAATCAAGCCAATGTGAGACGTCACCCTGACCAGTAAAAAGTTGTCAAATAAAAAATCAAGACGATGCTCATTTGGTTTTTTGATGTGAAAGGGAGTTTGATCTACCACGACAGACCATTAATAAAGCTTTATATTTGGAAAATCTAAGAAGTTAACCAACAGTGTTTGTCAACAAAATTCCAATTTCCGACAGACAGGGGTCTGGGTTTTCCACTATGACAATGCATCTACACATAACCATATCTGTTGGCCAGATTTCGCAAAAAATGGCATGGTTCTGCTATCACACACACTTTACTAACCTGTCATAGCTTTGAGTGATTTTATCTTAAGTTCATGCATGACAAAAGGGTATGAAAAACTCATTTTTTCAACAACATTGAGGATGTCAAAAAAAAAAATGATGACAGAGCTGTCAGTTATTACTCAGGAAAAGTACACAAAATGTTTCAAACAATGGGACAAATAAATTAGGTGTAGTGGAGAATACTTTTAAGGAGATAAGGTAATGTAAAAAAATTTAAATATACAGCTTTTAAAAAATAATTTGTTTTTTCTGGCCCCTCTCGTATAAATATTTTGTAACTTCATTGGTAATACGTTTTTTTAAATTTTAATATTAATATATAGGAGTTACAGATGACATTTTTCTTGTTATATAATCTTTTATTAATCAATATACATTTCATGAAGAAGAATATTTATAAAAAATTATGGGTCAAAACCTTTTATGAGTTTATCATTTTTGACATAATCAAGAACCTGCTTCCTAGTCAACAATTGAAACCAGATTAAAACAACAGTATTGGTTTAACTGTTGTTTGGTAAAAAGGCTCTTGATATCGTCCATAATATTGAAATGATCACAGTCTTAAAGACATTTTTATCCGTGTTTATGGATTAATAAATATACTGATGAAGATCACCACAAAGCGATCGAAAACTTTCTGTCTCTGTAAGTTTTTACAAATTCACGAAATTTAAAGTTTGTATAGTCATAAACTAATGTAAAAGTGATAAATAATAAATGTACCCTATATGTAATTGTTTCCTTAGTTTTCAGAATAGGTCATTAGGTAAATAACTGAGATGAAGAGACAACATTCTTTCATTATCAAAATGAAGAGACAACATTCATTCAATATCAAAATGAAAAGACAACATTTATTCAATATCAAAATGTACTAGAAGATATTCAGAGTACAAAAGTTTTAAAGCATTTTACTCTCTTAACACATGTCTTTTTAAACCTGTATCTTACACAGCAAATTGTAAATAGATTTTGAAACAAGTAATATATTTTCAAATTTGTAGTTTTTGCGTTGTACTTCTTGAGGTTTTTTAAATGACTGCTATTGGTATCACTTGCCAAAAAACCACAACTTACTGATATTTTTCAGCAGATGTGTTTCACTAGTCTTGTCCATAACTCACAGCATTGAACAATGAACTGATCTAGTGCAAAACGTGTTTGCTGAAAAACATCAGTAAGTAGTGGATTTTTGCCAAGTGATACTAATACCAGTAACTTTCAGGTTTGATCATTGGATTCTTGAAAAACAATCAATTTCTTTTGCTATATATAGTTAGAAGAGAAATATCAGATAATTAAATTATTTTGATTTCAGTTCACACTCGTAAAACCACTAAAAATTCAGTATTATCCACAGAAACTGAAACATGAAGCTTTACATAAATCCTCTTTGTGTTAAAATTTATGAACAACGTCTACAAATTAAATCGAGCAATTTACTAGCAGGCTGGGCAAAGACGGATACCTTTTTTTAAATACTAAATCTTTTGGAAAAAAATACATATAGTGACATCTTTAAAATTACTTCAATGTTTTCAAATACATATCTAAATGTTTTTTCTATAAAATTCATTCAAAATATTTCTCAAAAATGGGATTCAGGTTGTTTTATAATGGATGTTTTTAGACTAGCGACAACAGAGCTAAAGTTAGAGATTCGTTCATTGGTAGATGCAGTTGATTGTTTGTTGCGCCAATAATCCTGAAACCTTCCATAGTAGTGACCTAAATACTGGCTTAGGTCCCAAGACCATCACAGCATATATACAATAATTTATTTGAATGTGTTCAGAACCATGTATATGCTTGGTTTGTTTATTACAACAATAAGCAACTAGTCATTTGACGGCTCATATCAATGTCATTGCTGTTTGTTTATACTCTGCCTTGTAACAAAGTTGGACATTAGTTATTTAGTGTCCTTTATATGAAAACAATGGTAAAATTACCAAATAAAATAGAATAAAATAGAATAAAACAGAAAAGTAAAATCCTTGCTGACATAAAATATAATAGTACTATGAAGGGACCAAATAATGACCTTCTTACAGTTACTACTATCCCTTAAAGCAGGGGCTCCCAAACTGGGGGGCGCGCCCCCCTGGGGGGCATGGAGAAAGTCCAGGGGGGGGCGTGACACCCAAATGAAATAAATAAAAAAATTACAAAAATAATTTCCTCAGATCTTTGAAATAAAGTCTTTCTAAGTTTCCATAATTGTTTTTGTAAAGTTTCAAAACCGATACCTCCGTTTGGCCTTGGTGTGAGTGCGAGTGTTCCCCCACCGCATCTTCAATCCAATGCAGTTTGTTCAGTGCTTGCGTTGTAACTAGTCCGTTCTGGCACAGTACTTTCCGTGAATTATCAGTCAGCGTGTTTGCTGTATTGTGGATGTTCTATGATTGCTGCGACGTTTGAATTGGAGTAATTGTTTTTGTGTTGTGTGAGTTCTGTGTGAAGCAAAGAAACGCAAGTATATTGACGATTATATTCAATATGGGTTTGTTTCCTTGCTTAAAGATAATGTTGATCACCCTCAGTGCATTATTTGCTATGAAGTATTAAGCAATGACGTAATGAGGCCTAATCGTCTTCTGAGACATTTGTCAACCAAACATGCCTCTTTAAAGGACAAACCTAAAGAGTTTTTTGCTGCAAAATCTCAGAATTTAAAGCGCACGAAGTTAGATAGCACTGGATCTGCTGCTCAGTCATCTCTTAAAGTGCTTGAAGCTTCCTATGAATTTTTCTCTTCTTATTGCTAAGGAAAAGAAAAGTCACACTATTGGTGAAACGCTTGTTAAACCGTGCCTTTTAAAAGCAGCCAATGTTGTCCTTGGAACTGATAGTAGGCAAAAGCTATCACAAATACCACTTTCAGACAACACCGTAAAACGCCGAATTGATGATATGGCCGAGGACATTAAAAACCAGGTGGTTGATGCAATAAAAAAATCCCCTTTTTTGCTATCATGCTTGACGAGAGTACAGACATAGCACAATGTTCTCATTTGATTGTATATGTTCGTTACATTAAAAATGAAAGAATGAAGGATGAACTGATGTTTTCTACTGAGCTGTTGACCACTACTAAAGCTGTAGATGTGATGGAAGCAGTATCAGATTTTTTTAAGAAACGCGAACTTTCTTGGCAAAAACCTATTGGTGTATGGACAGATGGTGCTCCTTCAATGCTGGGTTCTCATTCAGGCTTTGTGCAGTTGGTCAAAGAGAAAAATGCTGATGTGGTTGGGACTTATAGTTTTATTCACCGCCAAGCCTTGGCAGCAAAAAAGCTTCCAAACGAACTCAATGCTGTTTTAAAGCTATGTATTAAAGTAATCAACTACGTTAAGAACAGTGCATTAAATACTCGACTGTTTAAAGTTCTTTGTGAAGATTTAGGAAGTGACCACAAAACGATGCTATTTCATACAGAAGTACGATGGCTATCAAAAGGCAATATGTTGGGAAGACTATTTGAGCTCCGTGATGAAGTGATTACGTTTTTGGCACAGCAGAAACAAAACGAGCTTAGTGCAGAGTTCAAAAAACCCAGTAACCAAGTGATTTTGGCCTATTTATCAGACTTTTTTGACACGTTAAACAACCTAAACTTGAGACTGCAAGGTGCAGACTCAAATATAGTAACACATCAGGATGCCATCAAGATGTACGTTGAGAAACTACAACTTTGGATATGTAAAGTGTCAATGAACCCCAGCAACTATTCAAGTTTCAGCAAGTAGTATCAGTCTTAGAAGAAGCATGTTTTGAGGACATTTTTGAAGGACAACTTTTGAAAAACTTGATAATTGACCATCTGAAGAACCTCAAAGAGGAGTTCAGCAGGTACTTTTCTAACTTGTCAGAGGAGTTTTACAAACTATCAACCGACCCGTTCCACATGGACATACAGTTGCTACCAGAAGAGTTGCAAGAGGAGGGAATAGAAATAAAAAATGACTCTGCTGCAAGATACGATTTTGAACAAATGGACAGGCCCTCATTTTGGTTAAAGTACTTAAAACTTTACCCCAGTGTTTCAGAGAAAGCTGTTCGGATGTACTTGCCTTTTTCAACAACATACATGTGCGAAAAAGTATTTTCAACTCTTGTGGCGATCAAAACCAAGTACCGCAACAAACTTGATGTCGATAGTGACCTACGCTGTGCTTTGTCTGAAACTCAACCCAGGATCTATCAACTTATTCAGAACATGCAAGCGCAACCATCTCACTAAATTACATTTTATGTTTTGTTTTTGTAAGTAGGTAGGCCTATTGTTTCCTTATATTGAAAATGTATCTGTGTTACAATGTTAAATTTTGTATCAGTAATTATATTCGTTTTTCATGTAATACTTGTTTTAATTTTCATCATACGTACAATTATTGAATCTTTCCATTCTGCGTTACCGCATTCAACAGTGATCAAAAAAAATCTACCTACTCACCGTATCAAGTAGGCACATACTTGTACGAGTTCATGTACTTGTACAAGTTGAAGTTGGTATGTACGGCACCGTGGAAATAGGGTATTGCAAAATGAAAAGCTGATATGTGTAGGGGGGCGTGTGGGGTCTCCAAATAACCAGAGGGGAGCGTGGTACAAACAAATTTGGGAACCCCTGCCTTAAAGTGAAACGTTGAAGTAGAACAAAGGTTGACCTGAATGTTCCAAACATTCATAATTGTTGCAAAGTATATGTTCAATAAAACATTCATTATAAATAGGTGAAGAAAAGTAATCTGTAAGAATTGACTAATGCTGTAGCAGTACATGCTCTTTCCTCACTGACTGAATAATGTCTAGATTGACTTGAGGATGCATTGGTAAACTGATTGTGAAAGTAGTTTTTATGTGTAAAATAATAAATGTGATTTGTATTTTGTTTATTCATTTGTTATATTTTTCAATACATATCTATTTTACTGTTTGTTGAGGGATCTTTTTTGGAGGAAGTCAGGAAATCCATATCTGGTTTATGTTTGTTTTATAGTAACTGTAGTGTCTTGATGTTAGTGATAATTTTTCATTGACTTAATGATTTTTTATATAATTTTAGAAAACTGCAACATGTTCATCTAATAAAAATTTTTAAGCCTGTATAATTTAATTTGTACATATATTGAACTAAGATTTTCTTTTAGTTGTTTTAAGTGCTATCCTGTTTTCTGAAATTTACATGCATTCCTACAGGCGTTAATTCAGTCCCATAATCTTTGTAACAGTGGAAAGTTTTAAATTTACTTCTCAGACAAAACTATTCAAATTTTCAAACTATTATAAATCATGTATTTAACATTTATGTTACATTATATAAGTCATTCAATAGTTTAATACAAAATGTAAGTTTCTACAAACATCATGGACAATAAAATCCAAAACACCATGAAAATGGATAACTGTATATGTAGGTCAGTCTCAGTATCATGTATGTATTTATTAAGATGTTTTTATCATGTATGTAGGATGTTTTAAGAAAATGTAAAAATCTTTTGCAGTATTGTAATTAAATAGAAAAATAGAATAAAAATATGTTTGTCATTTACAAAACAGCAATAGGAACCATACGTAGTGACAAATAGTTCTGACTATTGACTCTCTACTGTATGTAAAAGTCACACATGTAACGTTGTAATACCCTATAATGGAGAAATATCACACTAAAAATACTGGATATAAGTTTGCTCCATTAACAATCTTGTAAATAAAGAAACAGCAAATTGTAACCTTTGGCTTTGGATGAGTAGTTCAATGTTTAAACTATTTTAGATCTGCAATAATTGTAAGACTTTAAAGTGGGAGCAAAGTAAATAATATTCGAGCTGGCTTTTGAGTGAAAGTTATAATTAAAGAATAAAAATATGGTACAACTCACAAATATGAATTTTTTTTTATTTCATACGCGTTTCAACATCTAATTTGTCGTCATCCTCAGTGAAGATACACAAATCAAATTGAATTTAAAAAAAAAGTAGATGTTTAATATTTTTTAAATTTAATTTGATTTGTGTATCTTCACTGATGATGACGACAAATTAGTCGTTGAAACGCGTATGAAATAAAAAAATTTTATATTTGTGAGTTGTACCATATTTTTATTCTTTAATAAGAACAAAGTGTTTTAGCATCCCCTAGGCAGATTGTTTGTTTCATCTTCTATTCAACCCTTTGTAGATTGCTACCTGAACTTGTGCCTCATCGATAGTGATAGTAAATCGTTGAATGTTTAGCCTGCTTGACCCCTGCAACATCTTCGTGCTTCAGGTAAACATGGAAGACACATTTCTCACCAGCTGGTGACTGTTTGAAGCTATCAATACAAAGAAAAATATTTATGTCTCCAGAATGGCAGGAAAATAGGAAAAAGTAGGATTTTTATTGACATCTAGGTCACCTCTTAGTCTAGCCTTTATCATTCAGTTACATCTTAGTTGAGTGTCAAGATTGTCAGAATAGGATTGTATGCTACTTGATACAGCAATGAACTTGTATTGATTGTGACAATAACAGTTTTGTGATGTGTCCACATAGTTTTTCTAATGTAATTCGTGTAAATATGTGTATGTTTTTGAAATTATTGTTATGTGAACATTTAGTTGTGAGAGTAATGGGGGGGGGGGTCTACAGCCAATCACTAACCATTAGGCCATAACATACAATTTTTTTATTTTACATATTCATTATTATATTAAATATGATCAATGAATACTTCTAATATTAAAATAATCAGTTAAATGTATCATTTTATTTTTAAAATTATTACTAAGTAATAAGTACACTTATTACAATAATAAGTACACATCTAATTTAATTAATTAATACTTAATCACTTTCATACTTTATAATAATACTTATAAAATTATTAAAGTTTGTTCAAACACAATTTAGTTGCCATGACAATCAGGTTCAAAAATAATTGTACCTGTTCAGAATCCAATCATTTCACCCACTAAGTTAAACCTCTTATGAGTTTTATTGTAGTGTTATTTTTATTGGTAAAATCTAGCCAAATTCAGATTTATATTTAACCTTTTTGACTAGTAAATTTCTCTGTTGGGTAAATGAAGGCATGAACTTATATTTACAAAATGAATTTTTGTTTTAAGTACACTATAATGTACTTGTACTTAAACAAGAATGTTACTTGGTATATATAAGAGTTAACTTTCGAGGACAAATTATGTGTCCTCATTTTTTAGCATCAACTGAGACAAAGTGCTTCTAGTAGATTCCCAGGTGTGTGGGATTTCCATTATCACGTGGCATTGTTTTATTTTCGGATTCATTGCACTGTGGAGAAGTTTTTAGTTTGTCTTAGGGTTAATTTAGTCTATTAAGTTGAACAATTTATTGTTTTTAAAAATTTTATTTCTTCGTTTATGACACTATTTTTGTGTTTATAAATTTGTAGCTTTCTCCAGATTGTCATTTTTAGGCCTTTTTTAATTAGATGTATGTTTTCTAATGTGGGAAATATATGGTTGTTTTTGATTGCTTGTGTGGGTAAGTTTAAATTACAAATGTTTGTTAAATAAAACAAATTCAGTTGACTTGCGAGTCAGGTACAACTATTTATTTACACAGGCAACATGTCAATAACGGGTATATAATCGTCTTCAGGCCTCTAATACAGAATTGAACTACTATAATTATAAAACAATACATATAGCACTAAAATGAGAAAATAATCTTTTTATAAAAACATTATTAACATAAACATTACAAATTTAATTGTATAAAAACATGAAAAAACCCTAACCACTGCTACATGTACAATGTCCTCCAAATCAGGGGATAAATAAAACTATTTATGTAATTTATCTCCTGACCTGGTAGCCATTGTACCTATAGCAGTGGCTAATGGTTTTTTCATGTTTTATTATACAATTGAATATGTAATAAAATGTTTGTTAATATTTTTTTTCAATAAATTTCTTTCTGAGGTGGCCCAATTTAGTAGTATATGTATTGTTTTATAATTACAGTAGTTTCATTGTGCTGTGGTTATTTGTGAACAGAGTCTTCTGTATATATTGTTTGTAGATTCATTAAATTGTTGTGTATATTCTAATGAGTTTAATTCTATTGGGTTGTTATTTATTTCAAGTATGGTTAGGTTATTTTCGTAATTTGTTATTTCATGTTTATGTGATATTAGGTGTGCAGCAACATTTGATATTTTTGTTTTTGAATGCTCTATAATGTTCTTCAAATCTTATTTTAAATGATCTGGTTTGTTTTCCCTATGTAAAATGCGTTACAGTTGTTACATGTAATTTTGTAAATTCCTGATAGGTTATGTTTTTCTGAATTTGTTTTGTGGTTTGTGTTATTAAGATATTTTATTATTTTGTTGTTTGGTTTGTATGTTGGAGTGTAGTATTCTTTGGCGTATATATTTGTTATTTTTTCTATTTTGTTATTGGTGTATTTATATTTTAGGTAGATTTTTTTTATTTTTGTGTTCCGGTTGTAGTATTGTGTTGAGGTTAGGGTTTTTGTGAATTTATTGTATATATTTTTTATAAGGTGTTTGTTGTATCCATTTTCTATTGCCATTTTGGTAATGTTATCTAATTCTTCATTTAATTTTTGTTTGTTATCCTGTGTGTATTTATTGCTTTATTTATCATGTTACTGTAAGTGTTAATTTTGTGTGTCCAGGGGTGGTTAGATTTGTAGTGTATTGTGGTGTTGTTGGAAATAGGTTTCCTGTATACTGTAGTTTCTATTTTATTATCATTTATATTTAATGTGATGTCGAGGTAGTGGATTGTTCTATTTGTTTCTGTTTCGACGGTGAATTGTATGTTTTTGTTGAATGTATTTAGTTTGTTTAATATTATGATGTGTTCGTTGTGAATGGTAGGTTGGTATATTACAAGTATATCGTCTACATACCTTGTTCATAGTGAAATATTGTGTGTGTTTAGTATAGGTTTAATTATTATTTGTTCAAGGTGTTGTAAATATATTTCTGACATGACTGATGATATGGGTGATCCCATGGGGAGTCCAGTTGTTTGTTTATAGTATTTATTGTTAAATAGGAAGTAATTTTGGTTACATATGCGTTTGGTTAGCGTAATGATACTATCTATTGTGTTTCTTTTTTTGTTATTGTGTATTAGCTTGTTTTTTATTATTTCTATGGTTTCTTCTATTGGGATACTAGGGTCCATGTTAGTTATGTCATAACTTATTATTTTTATGTTGCTGTTTGTTTTTATGTTTTTTATTTTATTAATTAATTCGTATCCATTTTTTATATTGTATGTGTTGTTGATATGTATTTTTGCTATTATGTATAAGATGGTGCTGTTGTGAAATTTATCAGTGGTCTAAATGGTGTGTCGAGTTTGTGGATTTTAGGTATGCCTGTTAATATTGGTGCGCATGGTTTGAATGGGTATAGTCTTGTGTGGTATTTTAATTTATCGTTATAGTTTAGGGTATTTCGGTGAGTGACTATTAAGTTTTTTATTGTAATAAGGTATTTGCTAGTTGGGTCTGGGATTTGTTCGTATTTATTTTCTTTTATGCAGTTAGTCATTGAATCGATGTATTTGGTATTTTCTATTATTACTGGTGTCTTTGTTTTATCGGATTTTAATATTAAGTAGTCGTTGTTTTCTAGTTTTTCTCAGAGTTTTATAATTTCTTTTTTATTTATATATCGTTTCGTTTTTTTCTGTTTTTATTAGGTTAATTTTATTATTAGTATTGTTTCTTATTTGTTCCGTATTTTGGTGGTTAATTTTGTGGATGTTAGGTTCTGTGTCAACTATTAGGTTTTTTATTATTTGTTTTTTGTTGAAATTAGGTAGGTTATATTTGAAGGAATTTGTTATTATTTCACAACAGCACTATCTTTCATAATCGCAAAAATACTAGACAAAATAATAAGATCTAAAATACATATCAAAAACAGATACAATATAAAAAAATGGATACGAATTTTAACACAAAAATAATAAGTTATGACATAACTAACATGGACCCTAGTATCCCAATAGAAGAAACCATAGAAATAATAAAAAACAAACTAATACACAATAATGAAAAAAGAACACAATAGATAGTATCATTATGCTAACCAAACACATATGTAACCAAAATTACATCCAACTTAACAATAAATACTATAAACAAACAACTGGACTCCCCATGGGATCACCTATATCATCAGTCATGTCAGAAATATATTTACAACACCTTGAACAAATAATAATTAAACCTATACTAAACACACACAATATTTCACTATGAACAAGGTATGTAGACGATATACTTGTAATATACCAACCTACCATTCACAACGAACACATCATAACATTAAACAAACTAAATACATTCAACAAAAACATACAATTCACCGTCGAAACAGAAACAAATAGAACAATCAACTATCTCGACATCACATTAAATATAAATGATAATAAAATAGAAACTACAGTATACAGGAAACCTATTTCCAACAACACCACAATACACTACAAATCTAACCACCCCTGGACACACAAAATTAACACTTACAGTAACATGATAAATAAAGCAATAAATACACACAGGATAACAAACAAAAATTAAATGAAGAATTAGATAACATTACCAAAATGGCAATAGAAAATGGATACAACAAACACCTTATAAAAAATATATACAATAAATTCACAAAAAAACCTAACCTCAACACAACACTACAACCGGAACACAAAAATAAAAAAATCTACCTAAAATATAAATACACCAATAACAAAATAGAAAAAATAACAAATATATACTCCAAAGAATACTACACTCCAACATACAAACCAAACAACAAAATAATAAAATAACTTAATAGCACAAACCACAAAACAAATTCAGAAAAACATAACCTATCAGGAATTTACAAATTTATATGTAACAACTATAACGCATTTTACATAGGGAAAACAAACCAGATCATTTAAAATAAGATTTGAAGAACATTATAGAGCATTCAAAAACAAAAATATCAAATGTTGCAGCACACCTAATATCACATAAACATGAAATAACAAATTACGAAAATAACCTAACCATACTTGAAATAAATAATAATCCAATAGAATTAAACTCACTAGAAAAATATCACATTTATAAAAACATAGACAACAATTTAATGAATCTACAAACAACATATACAGAAGACATACTATTCAAAAACATTATACACAAGACGCAAGAGGAAACGAGTATGACGTAAACAATTACGAACACGACAGACCGAACATCCATATCAAAAAATTTTAAAAAAGTAATCAGTGATTCGACAATGGTCAAGTGACCGAAAGGCACCTCATCACACAAGGTAAAATCATTGCACTTAATGGCGGATAAAATTACTTACAATAGTAATATACTAACTTAATAAAGTTAGCGCAACGGAAAAACAATGGATAACGTAAAATATCAAGAACATATATATATATTTTTAGGTTAGTTTTGGTTGGTAAAGATTATTTAGATTTTTCGGACTAGGAGACTGACAGACTTACCTTGGTAAGAGTCCACTCTGTAGTCTTGAAATAGAGACACATAAAAGCACTTAAACAATGATATATTTTAACCACACAGTGGTCTTTGTCAATCGAAGAAAAAACACAAAAAGAAATAAAATAAAATAAAACATCTTAATAACACAAACCACAAAACAAATTCAGAAAAACATAACCTATCAGGAATTTATAAAATTACATGTAACAACTGTAACGCATTTTACACAGGGAAAATAAATATTTTATTTCTTTTTGTTTTCTCTTCGATTGACAAACACCACTGTGTGGTTGAAATATATCATTGTTTAAGTGCTTTTATGTGTTTCTATTTCAAGACTACAGAGTGGACTCTTACCAAGGTAAGTCTGTCAGTCTCCTAGTCCAAAAAATCTATATATATTAAATATGGTGATATGTTTTCTTGTAATATAGTTAAAAATTAAAAATATTTCAAAAACAAGAATACTTTTAATGAATATATGTATTCAAAACTTTTCGCCGATAAAATAGTACCAGCATCTTAAGGAAAATAATTATCTTAACAAAAATTAAATCATATGTACTCAGAGTACATTACTCCTCACTAATTGATAAAAACCCTCTAAAACATAAACAGCAGTTTTTACAACTATAGAATGTATAACTAACATATATTTGGTCTACACAATTATCCTTGTTTCACTATAAAAACCCTATTATGTTTATAATTTAAAAAAAAAAGAAATTAATTTTTACAATAAGTTTTAGACTTGCATTACAGTAAAATAGAAAATGCCTTTGCACAGGAATGAAGACTAAAGAGAATGAAAAAAGAATACAATTCAAACACTTCTGACAACTTTTACAGATTTGCATCCATAATTTTTTAAAACATTCTGATGAAAGATCGTAAACCTAAATACAAATTGCAAACATGAGGAGAATATTACTAAAAATGCAACCAAGTTTATTGAGCTATTACAGATTTTAAAATAGCCAGTTTTTTCCATTTAATAAGAAATTAAAATGGCAGATGATAAAAATGAAAACAAGACAGGAAGGATTTCGACAAGGACGGAAAGGCAAAGCATTTCATATATATGCATTTTCTTACAACTGAAATATAAGTTTTATTTGCATACATCAATAAAACTGCACCTTTTAACCACTCAAAGTTTCCATAATGTTGAAAAATTATAGCAGCACCCATACATCAGTGCTGACAACCTGAAAAATATATTTACTTTAGCTGAAAACGACCAGATATGAGATGAGATTTTGGTAACTGATTACTGGAACACATGGGTTCAAGGTGACGAGGAACACTGAATTATGAGTTCAGTGCAGCATTAACATAAAAGGAAATGGAGCAATACAAGGGCGTTTGAGAAAAGACAAAACTAAGAAAGGTTTGTGATCACAGGTTCATTTAATACATCAACAAAAATATTCAGGATTAGCTAAAAGAGTAAGCAGCGATCTGACAAAAATTCAAAACACGCAAAAACACTACATTAAAATACAGAACATTATTAGAACACTCTTTATGAAACAGTAATTCTGTGCCACATTTTATTTGCTATGTTTGTGTGATTTAGGAAAAAAAGGATTTGAAACATAAAACGAAAGGATTTTGGAAAATATTGTGACAATTGAAAACATTGAAATGAGATATAGACATAACAACAGCCAATATTTAACATTTGAACTAACATTAGCGTTTCTGGTGGCAACTGAACTAGTAACAGCCATTTCTTTCAACCCTATTGAACAACAAATATATTTTGACAATTCAATCTGAATTAGTTCTACGATTAATAAATATGAAATGCAGCATTTAAAGTACAATTTCTGTCTAACAAGTATTTCTAGCATGATGTTACAATATAATCAACAAAACTAAGATGTTAATAAAAAAAACTGATTAATGGATACTTTTTGAAATTTGCATGTTAACAATATAATGACAATTCTAGGAAAATCAGAGATAAAATACATTCAGAATATGGCTGTTTATAATAATATATACTTTAATGGCCATATTTGTAAATTGAAATAATTTTTTCCTTGCAAAAGATATATGAAATTATACAAACTATAAATGGGAAAAAAATTACCTGATTAATATAACAAAGACACAGTCTGCAAATGATGGTGGTGATGTAGGTGTTGTTGGTGGTGATGTCCGTGGTGTTGATTTAGGCGTTGTTGGTGCTGGTCGCTGATGCTGCTAGCGCTGATAATGGTGGTTTATAGATGGCAGTGGTCTTGATGATAATGAAATAGTTACCTAAACCAGAAATTAAAATATTTATCAAACAAATATGTGTATCTGGATGTGTGTGAAATAGACAATTTTAGACTGGTAAGGAGAATAACCTAGGTAATCATCCAGGCTTTTTCCACAAATATAGACAACCTCTACACTGTTGTGCAGATTAATAACACAATTTTTTTGTTAAATAGTAAAAATCATATAAAAAGTTATTGACAATTGAATCATTAACCCGTAGTTGTTCTGTTAAACCATGTAAGCAATTTTGGCTGAAAAACTTTAGCGGCAGATGCAGAAACTCATAACACAATTTTTAGAAATTATTCCACCCTTCCATGAACCTTACAAGTCAGTGTTTCCTTGATAACCTTAGCCTTTTTACCTTAAAACTAGCAAAATCCCTCAAAAAGTATTTAAACTTATTGGTGATACAATAAAAATTACAATTAAAAAAATATCACTTTTAACAAAACACCATGCACAATTTAGTGACTATCGCAAAAAATAAAGGGAGTTATTGCAATTTTTATAATTCTATAAATGTTGTGTGTGGGGTGAAATGTGGCTACTTTGGTATTATACTGACCTCACACCTATAGGCAATGTAAGATATTACAGAATGAAAATATACATAAATAAACCTTTACATTTCTTACAACAAAATCTATCCTAACTGGATATTTTATAGGTATATTTTAATTAGGGATGGGCCGATTCCGATTCTCGATTCCAGGAATCATCGATTCTAGGTGGTATCGAGGAATCGTCGATACTCGATTCTTCATCATAAAAGTGTCGATTCCGATTTTGTTAACTATTAAAAATCGTCGATTCTAGGTGGTATCGAGGAATCGTCGATACTCGATTCTTCATCATAAAAGTGTCGATTCCGATTTTGTTAACTATTAAAATATGCGTGTGGAGTAATTTATTACCAAAATTTATTATATTTGTGTGGAAAAATAATTAATTACCAACTATGCCTTATTTATGTATTAGTTGATTTGAATGAATTAAATGATTAAAGTAAACGAAAATATTATTATTTATGAAGCAACAGCAATCAAGATCGTAACCATTTCTGGTCGTTTGACATCGCTCGTCTCTCTCTCTCTCACTAAATATCAGAACAAAACACAAAAAAGTACAGTAAAAACTCGATTAACCGTCACCGTCGAAACCGTGGCCATGACAGTTGATCGAATAGACGGATAAGATACACTGTATTATTCCTCCGAAACTTAACCTTAATAAATTATATTATAGACAGATATCACTCTCATTGTTGAAGGTTTTGTGTAGCCTATTACATTAAAACAGAACTTTTAAAAGGTTTTGCCATATGACCAAGATGTTAACTAAATTAATGATTAGAGAACTTAGCGTGTAAGCTAATATAACTTGAAAGAATCGAGAATCGACTAAAGACTCGAGAATCGAAAGGAAAATTTTAGAATCGGAATCGGAATTGAAAATTTTAGGAATCGGCCCATCCCTAATTTTAATATAGCTATAAAGTCATGAATAAAATATTGTAATAATGTCGTATACTACAGATAGGTGTGTGGTACTATAATACTGAAGTACCAAAATGTGTTGTACTTGAATGGTGCATGGTGTTTTGTTAAAGGTAATATTTCTAATTTAATATTTAATTGTAATTTTTATTGATTTATCAGTAAGTTTAAACAAGGCATTTTGCTAGATTTAACTTAAAATATCAAGGCAAAACATTGATTTTGTAAGGTTTAAGGTGACCATGGAGGGGGTGTAATAATTTCTTTACAAAATTGTAATTATTTGGGACGTGAGCGGAAGTTTGTTTTGTATTCATTGAGTTTCTGCATTAGCCGGTAAAATTTTCCTCATCCCTTATGTATCTATACGGAACAAGCTTCGTAAAAGGAACGAATGTTTTGAATCGCATCAGCAAGTAAGCAATTATGTATTCACTTAGTTAAGTATTTTAGAATTAGTCCTTTTATATAGTTTTTTAATAGACATACGTTATGAATTTTAACACAGTATTCACCTCACAGCATTGCAACTCGGCCTGTGGTATCATCACACAATCCTTTTTCCACTTTAACAAAATGTATGCATTATAAATAGATATTTGGAACAAGTTAAGTAAATGATTGATTAATATTTTTAAAGCTGCAGTGTCATTTGAATTTTTGTGTAGGGCAATGCATGTGATAATAAATCATATTGTAGAAATGGTTTATGAAATAGAGACTAATTTAAAGAGTAAACATATTGAGATAAGAATGGTTAGAAGTTTCTTCTTCGTATTCTTCTTTTCTTTTTAGTATTTATATTTACACAAATTTTTATAATCAATTATGTACAGTATGAGGTGCAGTGACTAAGTGTGCAGGGAAACGTCGCCAATACACGTCCTCATTATGGAAAAATTTGTATATTGACAATAAACCTTGCAACAAATTTACAATTAAAAAGTCCCTTTTATAATATGGATAAAAAACAACAGAATTTTATAATTTGAAATTAAATTCCCGAAACCGAAAACAAATTATCAAAAGTCCCATATAAACCCCAATTTCTCCTGAATAAATCCTGATGTTCTATTTTTCCCGATCAGTGACCACCTTATAACCTAAGAGTAATAAATCCAGTAATATTACATCAATTTATAAAATATTAATACACTTGTCTACTTACAGCAAACAACTGTTGAGGCATTTCATGGAAGTGTTTCAATACTCTTCAAAGCTAAGAGTATTTACAGTCTATTCATAGTGTCTACATCTTTGTCAGCTTGTTTCACAACCTTTAGAGGTTCAGAAACTGGAAAAACAGGTTTTATTTACAAAAATTGTTTATTATAGCTTACGATAATGTATACAGAATTTTTGTTATAAACAAACAAAATTATGGCATGTATTAATAAATATTTACATCATAATAAAAATTATAAACATATTTTAACATTCAATAAACATTAAAATTTGGCCAATCTGAATACAACTGAGTAGTTTGCATATTTTCTGCATTAACAATTTTCTCAGCTGACTAGTAGTGAATCAGTCATGTTCATTCAAGCACTAATTTTCACTAGGCATCTTGCAGCAAAATGTAATACAATTATATATAGAGTAAAAATATAATAATAAAAAACCTACAAAACAATAACCAAAGTAATGCCCTTGCTAATAACAACTGCAAAGTAATGCATTGTTGTGCCAGTTATCTGCTATGTAATAAAATAAAAGTATACTCTAAATCAAAGACTTTGAAAACTACTAAAATGGACATATATCTTATTTATGTCAAAGCACAGATGTTTCTGTATCAAATGGATATAATATTTTAATGTATTCATTCTACGAAGGTTAAAGTAAAAATTTACGAGATGGTCAGAAGTGCGCCTAATATAGGGCTCTGCCACTTGTACTAGGGCTGAAATTACCTGTTATTGAACATTCACCACTTCGAGGTTTCACAATCATCTACTAATGTCTGTTATCCCTGATAAACTGATTGATTTATTAAAAAAAGACTTTTTAGCTGAGATACTTATGGAATCTTTTTAACAGCATATAAATGGGTAATTATTTACATGTGGGAACTATTCCTAAGCATGACCTGAAGCTGTATTGACAATTTTTTTTTTTGTCTCCTTTTTTTGGTTCCTAGTATCAACAGCATGCCATACTACCTATATTAAAATATACCTATCACGTGTCCAGTTAGGATAACTTTGGTTGTAATTACAACATGAGTATATACCTGTATTAAAATATACCTACAATGTTGTCAGGATAGATTTGGTTGTAGTTTTATACAACATTACTACAAACAAATCTACACATGTAAGATAAGAATAGAGATCATGTGATCTCACCTGGAAACCGTTATTACTCTGTGGAGGCAGACATGTAAATAGTTCCCAAATGTAAGTATTCACCTATAAATGCCTACACACTGTATTATGACAAAGAATATTGTACTATTTCTATCACTGTGTATTTACAAAATAGTTACGTGAAATGAACAAGACATTTATCTATAAAATTTATTGACAACAAAAACTATGATAAAATATATGTTGATCTCATACTTACATTTTAAAAATTGTGAATTTATAACTTAAAATAAACATTTTTCTTCAATTCTGTAACTATATTCTTGTAACACCTTTAGTATGGTTTTAATAGCACCATGAATGATAACACAAAAAAGTAACACAATCATGGATAAAATCTGACAAAAGGAAGTTTTTTTTTGGTTTTATGATTTAATATGTTAAAACATCAACTAAAAGACTTAACAATTTGAACTCATAGACTAAGGTTAAATAAAACACCTCAAATATGATGAATAATTAATAAAAAGCAATACTTATTAAGAAAATATAACTTACCATTTTAACTTCAAAATCAATTGTCGGACTGTGTCAGTGGGCTGTGTGTGTCTATAGCCCTTGCCCATGCGTTGAACTTGCATGGCAATGTATCCAGTTCGCGGCAACGGCTGCACTCTGACAAAATACAATATTCATTAAAAACTGAAGCAACTATTTCCTTTTCACATGTATGTAGTATTAACAAATAATAGATATTTATTTCATTTAGCCATGTAATTAATTTGGCCAAAAAATTTATTAATGGGCGATGACAAAGATGATAGAAGTAACAAAACTCTTGTTCACATCTCAAAAATTGAAAATATTGGGAAAAAGTATATAACCCCTTCCCCTTTTCAAAATACACCTAAAACCTTACAAATTTAATATTGTTCCTTTATTTTTGAGGTACTCACTGAAACATGATATTTACAAGAATTTCCTATACGTTTGTGTTCTGATATATCGATATGTTACTTTGATTTTGAATATATCGAAGGATTTTCACATTAAATTTCGATATACTGCAAGTATTTGTTCTTTACTTCAAGATTAGAAATGTTTTTATCTGTTGTGATCTTGATGACATTGCACATATGCAAAAAAACTATTTCCTCATTGATCAAGAGATACAGATCCAGTAACCCCTCCAGCTGCTATACATCGTAAAAATTCTATAGATCTAGATTTCTTATTTCAACAATATTAAGTATTATTCCATTAGAGTAATTTACTTTGGTAAAAATATAGTCTTAATGACGTTGGTGTTGAAAAAGTTTTCGTATTAAATTACTCGTTTTAATGTGTAGAACACGAATATCAACTTTTCTTTCCGCGGAAAATACGGAAAGTTACTCTTTTCACATTTTAAATGTTAGGTTGTAATGGCATGTATAGCTTAAAAGAGTCTTATTGATATGGTTTTAAAAAAAATTTTTTAATTACTCATTTCAATGTGTAGAACAATAAAATAAACGTTTTTCTGCGGAAAATACAAAAAGTTAATTTTTCTGCACATTTTTAATGCCAGTCTGTAATAGCATGAACCGGCCTCGCAGTAGCTATAGAGCACTGCACTACGTCAAAGTCAGTTTATTTTAATACTAAACTTAAAATCTAAATTTAAATTTTGGTTATAATTTTATACAACATTACTATATACCAACATTAAAATATACCTATGAAGTATCCAGTCAGGGTAGATTTGGTTGTAATTTTCTGCATCTGCAATAAGTCTAAATATTTACCAAAATTACAACCAAATCTATCCTGACCGGATACTTCGTAGGTATATTTTAATATAGGTAGATAGCGATATTGAATAAAATTATAACCAAATATATCCTGACTGGATACTTCATAGGTATATTTTAATATAGGTATATAGTAATGTATAAAATTACAAATCTAGAGGTAGTTCAGTGCGCTGTAGCTACTGCACGCCCGGTTCACGCTATAGGCCGACATGCCTTTACAACATAACATTTAAAATGTGATAAAAGTAACTTTCCGTATTTTCCGCCAAAAGTTCATATTCGTGTTCTACACATTAAAACGAGTAATATAATAACAAACAAAAATGTTAAGCACCAACGTAATTAAGACTATATTTTTACCTTTACTTTTTATATAAATCATATATTTTAATCCATGCTCAAATTACAATGTTATACTGTATTGTAATAGAAGTACAGTGCGTGAGGTTTAATGGCGTCTCCGACCTTGAGACTAAGGTCACCTAAAGTGGACTGGACTGCAGTGCAAGGTAAATATCCTTCACTTCAGAAAACATCTGTCTATAGTCAAGGTTGAATATGTTGTGAAGGCCTATTAGTCAGCATTTGGTTTCACCTCAAGACATTTGCGTCATGTTTAAAATTTAATCAGTATGGCTTACCACTAACCGGATTTTTAGGCTAGTTGTATTAGTAAGGTTTACCGCTAACCAGATTTTTAGGCTGGTTGTATTAAAGTTCTTGATAGTGTTTCAGAGTTTAGTTCTAGGTGGTTTGTATCGTAAAATACATATAAGTAACTTTTTTTTAAAAATTTAAAATAGAAAAATTAAAACCAAGTTGCAAAAAAACTTCATAGTCAAGCAAGCAAAATTATTTCAAATGTTAACGATTTTATGATTAATGAATCAAACTGTTTTTCTGAACATAAAACATTTTCGATGCCGTTACATCAATGTGATAAACGCACGTCTCGGTGCAACTGTAAGCACAGTTAAAAACAGGAAATAAAAAAAAAACTTTTGATATCAGAAGGTGAATGTTTTTTTCAAACACCAACATAAAAAAGAAGGTAATCCGGTCCATGATTTCAAGTAAGTAGGACTGTCCATGCATTCTACAAGACAGAAATGGAATTGAAAACATTGAAGAAAATTTTATTGAATTTACAGAATTCAATCAAATTTAAAGGAACCTCTTAAGAGTCTAAAAAAAATACTCATTGATGGAGTTTTGTTTCCAAAAACGAGTATATTGAATGGGAACACATTGTGGATGAAGTACTGGATCAGTTTATCATCAACGTCGATAAAGACAAGGACAACGAAGAAACGAGTGACTACAATGAAAGTGATTCAGAAAATTAAACCTTGTTTCATTGTTTTATATATACTACAGTAGTAGGGCTAATAATACTAATTTGAAATTTCGGAGTGTTTGAAGTGTTTATGAAAACAAATGGAAGCCAGAGACCTACACAAGAATTAGGTTAAGCTATATTATCTGATACTTATAATACAAATGCAAGTCAACACGATTACGAAAGAGACAAAATATGTATTGTACTGTTTTCAGTTGGGCTAGTATTCAGATGCTAGAGTAGAACGAGCGACATCATTGAACCTCACGTACTGTACTTCGTATTTAGTTTTGAAGGTAGTTGTGTAATACTAATTGAAGAACAAAATCTGTCTAATTGTAATTTCATTTCCAGCTGTTATTGCGTGATAGTTACATCATTCACTTAATAAGTTGACTAAATTTAACGGCCTGAAGTATTATTGCATTGGGGTAATTGACTTTTCTTTATAAATCAGGTAATTTTATTTCTTGCTTGCTCGGTGTGTATTTTCAATTTTGAAGGTAGTGTAATACTAACTCAAGATATAAGTCCATCTATTTGTAATAATTAGCAAAATTGTAAGTATCATAGTGCAAAAAAATATTACAGGTCTGCATACTGGTTTTTGTATATAATAACACATTTATTGCAGATAAGCGATATAAGTTGATACAAGTTATTTTTTGTAAATACAATTTAAGTAATATTTTACTTTTCCAAAGGTTGGCAGAAATACAAATTGTTAAGATTGATTTGCAGGAATGTTTCTATCGTTGTGGGCCACAGTTTGAATGGGATGTGTGAAAATGTTAAATGCAATATTTCCTGTTTTGTGCGTACAATAGTGGCTGTAAGAATATGTTTTGTCCTTGAGTAAATTTTCTGCTTACTATCTAAAAAAATATAAATTTGTGCAGGATTTTAATAATTCTGCTTTGTCAACATTGAACTTTTTCCTTTATAAAATATTTTTGGAATATACAGCAAGTATAGTCATTTTGCAAGTTTACACTTCATTTAAATTAAGCCAAAACCTGATTTCCCAAAAATCTCCTCAAGTAAAGTAAGAATAGAAATAACGGGACATCACTTAGCTCATGTATCACTCCGCAGAAGCAGACAAATGTAGTACTCCTTAATACTCCGTAGTGAATTGTTTACCCAAATAAAATTTTACAAAATATTACCTTCTGTGAAAAAAAATTATTGCACAATTTACCTACCACCTATGAAAAGAGTATAATACTAATCAAAAACATGTCCTGGATCTATATCATAAGGAAGCAATTTTAAAAGTTGTGATTCATTCCTTGCATACAGTATAAACGGCATATTGTTTATTACTACATATACTACATTATATATGTATACTACATATACATATATTTTCAAATATAAAGTCTCTAATTAAGATAGATTTGTTTGTAATTTAATACATTACCTAATTAGACACAGAGTTATACCTTTCGCCAGGTGATGTCACAGTACCTTTATTTTTGCCTTTCATATATGTACAAATCTTTGGTTAAATGTATAAAATTACATCTAAATCTATCATAACTGGATACTTAATAGGTATATTTTAATATATATAAATACAAAATTAACCTTCTGCGAAAAATAATAATTATCAATATAGCTCCAAACCATGTTCTTTATTCATATAATAGACATTGCACTAGGGGTGGGCAATCTGAATATTCACCAAAATTACTTATGGCTAAAGCCTACACATAGTTTTGATTAGTTTTATAAGCTTTGCACAGTAGGTGGGTAAACTGAGTAATAACTGAATGAACATATAGTTATTTAGTTGAAGTAAATTTGATTTTTAACAAAATTACAAAATGTTAAATCAGCTTACATTACTGCCCATGCATTCTAGTTCCATGTGTAAAACCATGAGAAATTAATTTATTGCCTATATTCAGAAATGCATTAAAATTACTTACAAATATTACATTTTACACTTACCTTAATATTGTTGTGCAGTAAACAGACTGACAAAGACTATCACAATCGTTCTTACATTGCAAGAGATGAAGAAATGTATTCTGTAAGAGGCTCAATTAACACCGCAAGGTTTCGCCTTCTTAACAGGTTTATACGCTTAAAGAATCCAAATTTGGTCCATATATTGAGAAGGGCTACCCTCCCAAATACTTGCAAATTTACGACAACTCTTTAAAGAAACGGACGCCTAGAATATTAGTGGAAACAAATTTCAATATCTACAAACACTTCCAACGTCCGCCATTTTTTCATATCAAAGAAAGAAAAGATGCTTGCAAGAGACGACAACAATTGCGATTAGTGGAGGGAGAAATGGCTGTGAAAATAACATTTATGGCCAGTAAATATTAATATATGCTTTAAGAAATATATTGAGTTAATAATGACAAAATATTTACTAATAATACATCTTGTTGTTAAAATAATACAATTCATTTTATAAAAGAAATGTTATTTCCAAATTTAGTTAAATTATTGATTATCAACTCTAATAATAAATTCTTACACTATAGCATTAGGGCATATATGACATTTGCTTATAGCAGCATATGCCTTCGTTAATTAGGACAGCCGTTTAGGGAGAAGTATTAAATGGATATCTATTGCAATGTTAATGAATCCGTTTCAAACTGAGAATATAATTTGTAATCAAGAAAATAGATAAACTGGATACATACTAAGAAATACACCTGCTCCACTACTTTTTGTTATCTATAATAAAAAGCTTTGAAAATCAAAAGTGTGATTGGCCAACCAAATCTACTAGAGTTGGTTTCATAAACCAAAAAATAGCAGGCTAGCCATGTAGCTGTGGGTGTTCATTTGAATTAACGGTCAATTAACTCATATATCAATCGTGCTTCTATTGCATAAAAATATTTGTGAGTGTATAGACTAAAATATAATTTAACTATATTTTTGTAAAATTGATTTTAGAAAATTAGATATTTTTTTTGAAGCAAAAACGACAAAAAATGTCGTTGCACTCTGATTATTTGGTTTTTTTGAATCACCAAATAATTTTTACCTTCCAACGTTAGGGCTCAGTTCCTATAAAACAAAATTGTATTTTAAGTGATATAAATTTTAAAATGCAAATGCATTATATACAACGGTATCTGTGTAATGGAGTTCTGTGACAGAAGTTTATGTTCTGCTGTTGCCATAACAAATGAGAGGTTATAAATTTTGCATTCTTAAAAAACTTGTATACATTGTAATCATTTAAACTAGTGGTGAGCGAACCGATTCATTCAGAAGAACGGTTCACTAAAATGAAGTGCTTCATTTGACCGGTTCATCGATTCACTTGTTGTGGCCATTCCCATTGTAATAACTAGTAGTAAGCATGTGATGCAGTAGCATTTGTCATTATTGTACAACACTAATACTATACATATGTGTATGTTATAAGTAATAGTATACAATTTTTCATTATAATTAATGTGTTGTACAGCCTTTTAAGCTGCTATTATTCCAACCAATTAACATACATACTATTGTTCGAACTCAGCTTGTAAGGTTATGTTAATGATAAACTCATTGTACCAATATAGAAAGCACATTGCTTATCAAGTTATTAAACCATTTAACATATTACTATACCAAGAATTGCTGTCTAAATTAAAAATTTACAAATTATACCAAATTTTTTCTAACGTGAGAATTTCTTTTAGAAAACAATTATTATTTGTTAGTTCTTTTGCTAAAGTTACTTCCAAATAGTAACATTTTAATGAGTTGATTGAAAATAGGCTGGAAATAATTTCTCATTTGTCGAAATAATAAACCACAGTAAAATATTTTCCGAATTGAAACTGTACGAATTCGGTTTGTATGTTACATATTAGCATGACAAACCACAAGAGAAGACCGACTCACTGAACTATAGGTTCACTCCTTTCTTTGGTTCTTACTGAAGCGCTTCAGAACTGGTGAAAGACAATTCTTTCTCATAGAACCGTGGTTCACCGAGTCTTACTGAAGCGCTCCAGAAGAGAACCGGTGAAAGGCAGTTTTTTTAAAAGAACCATGGTTCACTGAGTCTTTCAAATGAAGCGCTTCAATTGAACCGTGCGGCCATCTCTTAATTTAAACCAGTGTTGAAACAATTGTGGATGGAACAAAGTCCAATACTGTTACTCAATTTTATATGGAACATCATATGAAATTTAGGTAAAAATTTACAAGCGCCGACACCTACGATATTTTGGAAAAATTGTTCATGAAATAGTATAAATTCAAGTTGAATACTAAGACTATAATAATATTGCAGAGCACATTGCTGCCCTTTGAAAATTGGAATGTAAATTTTAGAATTAGAATAAATAACCAGCAACTAGTCAGGTACCAAAGAACAAAAGTAAGGTTGAACAATAAGAATTACACTTATACGAATATCAACTTTTTTCCATGGAAAATACGGAAAGTTACTTTTTTCACATTTTAAATGTTAGGTTGTAATGGCATGTATAGCGTAAACGAGTCATTGATATTGTTAAAATTTTTTTTTTAATTACTCATTTCAATGTGTAGAACACTAAAATTAACTTTTCTGCAGAAAATGCAAAAAGTTAATTTTTCTGCAAATTTGTAATGTTAGTCTGTAATCGGCCTGCTAGTCTGACATGTATCGGCCGCACAGTAGCTACAGCGCACTGCACTATGTCGAAGTCAGTTTATTTTAATACTAAACTTACAATCTAAAAATTTAACTTTTTGTTATAATTTTATACAACATTACTATATACCAACATTAAAATATATCTACAAAGTATCCAGTCAGGATAAATTTGGATATAATTTTATTAAACTTTACTATCTACCTATTTTTAAACTACTTAACTAAGTGAATACGCAATTGCTTACGGGTTTCAATACAATCGTTCCTTTTACGAAGCTAACCCTCTACTGGCTGCTTTTGGCTGTTTACAAACGGTATGACAGGGTTGGATTTATGATAGTGGGTGAGGTGTCGGCGTCATGTGATGTATTGGAAAAGGCTATTGGCTTCAAAGTGTGTGTGGTCGTTTAATATATTTTCCCTGTTTGTTGCGTAGTGTTTGTAGATTTCATATTTTTCTAAGATCATTAGTTTTTTACTCTGTTTTAATGTGTGTAGTATATTTAAATTAGTGTGTATGTCGGTATGTGTGTGTTATTTAGGTGTTTTGCGTAGCTGGATTTAGAGTTTGTTTGGGCAATGTGTAGAATGATCTACTGGTTTGGCAGATGTAATAGTTGGGACAATCGTTGCAAGTTAATTTGTAAATACCTGAGAGTTTGTATATGTCAGTTTCTTTTTGAAAAGGTTGTATATGTTTTCTTTCAACTATGTTGAAGAGTGTTTGTAGGATATTTCGTAATGGAGTTTTTTGAATGTGGGAGCTTTTTGTGTGTATTTTTATTGTGGTAGGTGAGGGATATGTATTTGTTATTTTTTGTGTGGCTGTTTGATGTCGTTTTTGTTTTATTTTCCTGAGTATGTTGTCTTACTTAACTAAGTGAATACGCAATTGCTTACTTGCTGACACGTTTCAAAATGATTAGTTTCAATTTATTTTAATATTAAACTTAAAATGTAAATTTTCCCCATGGAAACCTACCAAATGTGTTGAAAAATTTCATTCTGCATCAACTTAAAAAACTACTGCCTGTCTTCTTTTAGTGTTTTCTTACAGATGTTCGTATACAAACATAAAGACATAGTTATATTATTACAGATGTTTTATTTTGTATATAGATAAATTATACTGATTTACAGAAGCAAATTGTTGTTCTCTCTAGCTGGTCACAATGCTTCATTACAGCTGAACCGTTACAACTTGCACCTGCTTGATCTAGTAATATTAATAATTCCTTGTAATATAATTTGCTGGTACCCATATAATTTAATGGTATGTTTCATGCCATTATACAAGTTGTCTAGCAAAATTCAATTGTAAAATTCCAGGGTTTTTCAAGGATTCCTAGGATATAAATCATTTTTTAGGATGTTTTATAGTAAAAATTACGATGTTAGATTTATAATAACATATTTATTTATTTATGAAAAACAGTTTTGTATTTTATTCTTATATGATTTACTTATTACAATATATTTATCCGTAACATTTTAAGATCATTATTTCTACTTTACCCTTTTCAATGTATCATTAAAGTTATAAAATTAGTATCACATATCAAATTTAAATATTTATAAGTTTTTTATATTTTCCTTCTTCCTCATTTAACAATTTAGCTTCTGCTTTTAACTAGTTTTCTTTTTTGGCTTGTACTTCTTTGAGTTTATCTTCTCCATTACATCTTTATATTTCTCCTATCATATCTCTCTTCTCTTTTCCCTTTAAAGCAATTTTTTATTTCTGTGAGCATCACAAAAACTTTTCATCATATCTTTTGTAATTTTAACTTTGTCGACGCCACTAACAGAATGAACTGCATCATGAAAGTTATGAAGTGCTAACAAAGAATCTTATTGTAAATGCTTGATTAAAAAGTTTTTATTAAAATAAAAACTTCTCTCTGGTAATGCATTTCCATGCAATAATATTAAATATATTTTCAAAAAATTTTGGAAATTAGGAAACATTAATCTTTAATAAGCATATTACATAGAAACATATCTAATCTGTTTTTTAGATTCTCATAAACTTGACTTAAGTTTGTTCTTTGGCAATGCTCCACATACTCTTTTTATATTTTATCTGCTTTTTATAATCGATTTTGTTCAAATAAATAACCTAGGGGTGTTTCTACTAATGTTTGGCTGAGGTTTCAAAAACCATTATATCGGGAGAAAAACATCTCGGTCCTCGAATTAATTTTGATGTCAAAGAAAGCTTTTTTTTTAAAAACTATTCTGATAAATTTTCGGCACTCTTGTCTGAACTTTGCCACATCTACTTCCTTTATTTGATTGGTTTTCAAACTTTTACTCAGAGTAGAATGTGCTGCAAAACCTCCATCAGTTAGGTTTAAAGCCTTCATTCATATTAGATGACCTTACAATCCTATTAAAAAGATCCTTTAGAAGAACATAAGATGTGTCACATCTCCCGAAACGGCCGTCCTCAGCAAGCAAAGTAAGTGACTATAGGCAAGTTTAAAACATTTAAAAGTGTTTAGGTATTATTTTTGCTTATATTTACGAGTGTTTGATGTTTCCCACTTTTAGCATGTGAGGTTAAGCACTAGCAACTTTATTAGAAAAATCTAATGTTTTTTGACATAAAGTAGATATAGCAAACTTATTATTGCTTCTCTTTTTAATCAAAAAATGACATGGATCTATCTCGACATTTAGCCACTCTTCTTTGAATGTGCAACCTTTCGACATTATTTTATATACTAATATTTGAACCTATAAAGTAACTTCTTGTTTCAAATGAATGAAGTTAAGTTCATTCTAGAAAGACAATTACTTCTAAGAAATTATCTGCTTATATTCAATTTTATATTTTACTGGTTTTAACTTTATTCTGCATTGGAAAAGGTTAATAAAACAATGTACAAACTTTGAAGTTCAAGATTCCAACCTGCGCTCGTTTACATTACTATTGATTACAAATTTTCAATCCAAACAATACACTACTGATAATGTAAATACCTAAAGATAAAAGAATTTGTTAACATGATTAACTTGTAATGCAGTTAGCCAATAGTCACTATAGTAAGGATGGAACACAGCTGCGAATCACAAACATTTAATTCAACTTTCTTAAATGGGGTTTTTGGCATGTCTTGATTGCTAAGTAGTGCCCACGGATGAAAAAATGTTATTAAAAAGGTAGCAGTGGTGCAGAAGTACGCCAGTATGGGAGAGTTTGTTGCCAAGCTTATTGTAGATGTGTCGCATAAGTGTTTCCACCTGCTTTATTATTAGAGTGAGAGAGATAAGCAAAATCACATCCAGCTAATAATATATCTCTCGCACTAACCATAAATGGG
>JBAIZL010000002.1:403956353-404023853 GCA_036971475.1 Prosapia bicincta | reverse complement strand
ACTGAAGACGTGCCTATAACTGTTTCCCCTTCGGTACTAGACATGAAGTTATGCTACATCGGGGGAAATGTGCAGCAAGAGAATTTCACAGTGTCTAGCAAAACAAATCTTGCGATTAGCGTGCTCTGCAAAGTGCCCAACTCGCTGAGCAAACACGTCCAAGCGGATCCGAAGGAAACCGTTCTGCAGTCACACTCCTCGCTGGACATCCTTGTTCGACTCGCTTTGAGGTTAGTCGCAGTCGTTGTCGTATGTTATCTTATCTACAGAATAATATTTATGAAAAAAGTAGAATTTACATAATTTTTACAATTTATCACATTAGAAATTTAATTTCTAGTTTATTTAAATATGGAAATAATGTAAGATGGACGAAATGATAATGGTTAAGTTGAGGCTACTAATTTAATATAGCCTACCAAGAAGGTAATATGCCTATACATTATATTAGTTTAGGGAGGTATGTACTAAGTGGTCGAGTGCTTAGTGGAATTTAATATTATTATAGCCTACACATGAAAATAAAAAAAACAGTTTTTTTTAAACTTGTCACAACACATACGTATATACGAAATCACAGATAACTCACATATACACGGATACAGGCACACACACACTGCAACGAACCCACCTTCCCCACTCTATTTCTAACCACCTGCCTACTGTTTAAAATGTACTTAAGCGCATGCAACGACACGCCGACTTGACTTGCTGTTCTAAACCTGCCCCTACTGCTAACTAATAGTGTGAGAGCTTTATAGTCATTTTGTCAGCTGAATAGATACATATTAGTATGAACAATCATCACATACATTAGATCTTATACATGCCATTCTTAACAGGTGATCCAGGTTGGGCCGTGCAAAATATGATCCTGCTTAATCTTACCTTCTTATAGGCTCCTGGGTTACATTTAAGCAGCATCTGCCAGTGGTACTTGTCCCTGGACGTCGATTTAAAAAAGCAACTATCTTTTGATATAGCTCAAATATTTAAAATAATTTACTTTCAGGAGTAAACTCTACTGTTCAGACTTTTATTTTATTGAATTTATTGTAATATGAATTTAAATACTCTTGATATGTAACTTTGCAACTTTTAATTTAATAGTTGGAAACAAGTTTTTATTTATTCACTAACACAGGATATTTTGAAATAAAATAAAAGATTTTGTATATTAATTTTAATGATAAAATAAATTAAAATTTAACATAATTTTACACTTTGTGATTTCGAATGCTTTTCTCAATATGCAGACAATATTTAACACTACATGTTTATTTAAATTAATTTTTTTACATATATTTAATTTATATGATGCATTTAATCTTTGATTCTTGAAAAATAAATTAAGATTTCATTATAAATTTCACAGTATATCATATGCTAATTCTTTCCATAAATTTTAAATGTGGAATTAATTTGGCTTAAGTGTTAACATAACGTTCTGTGACATTAATAATTATTTAATATTTCCATTTTCAAAATCATTTACCACATGAAATTATTAATTATATTTAATATTTTAAATTTTTCAAATTTTTTAAATAATATTTTTTCTTTTGATCTTATTGAAAATTACTATGTTTATAGTTGAAACCACTCTAATAAATATACTTTTGTTGGTTTCTTCCTGATTAAGCCGGCCTAGAGAATTTCATATGAAATTTGAAAAATTCACATGCAAAACTTTTTCTTTTCGGCAAACTGACTTATTTCATTTAATTTTAATTATTTTACACAATTCAATATTACATACAAGAAAAATGTTTTACTTTTTAAAAAATAATCAACAATTTTATTTAGAGTGAAGCCATTGTTTATTTCGTTATGAATCACAAATTTGAATTAGAAATTTCTGAAAAGTTTACTAAAATTTAACTAATAAATTTGACTTTAAAAATGACTTTAATTTAACGCGTTAATAGGTATTGCCATATCCATGTGACAAATATATGTAATAATAATATCTATTTCCCAGTACATCTGAATAGGAAGAAAATATTTACTTTTCTCTTTGTCTTTTTACAATCCCATATTTAAATGTTCACGCTAGTCTAATAGCAGATCAAACACAAGAGCAATTTTGCTTAATTACAACTATAAGTGTACAGTGCTTATGAAAATTAAATAAAGTTATTCAACCTTGTTACTTGTCTAGACAGAGCATTTGCTCGGATGCAGGTGGCTACTTCGACGACAGCACAGGGATCCTGGAGTTTCCAATAGAAGTAAACATTCGCGGTTCTTACGAAGAAAATCCGCCGCCAATCAGTGTGGCAGTTATTGCCTTAGTGACTTCTGCTTGCAGCCTCTCTATTCGTCCTGAATGCATTGATTTAGGCCAAGTGTCCACGTTCGAAACCGTCACTACCGAGTTGCAACTGACCAACCATTCGTCAGGCCTGCACGAGTTTCTGTTCATTAATCTGCCCGCAGTAAGTAGATTCCAACGCAATACAGATTACAGTAGTTTTATTAATTATAGTTGTAGTATTGCGTGTAACATATGTATAAGTGCAAGTAATGTTGTAGAGTGTTGGCGTCGAGCCTGGCGGAGGAACAGGACAGATTCTGCCAGGGGAAACACTCAGGCTACAGATGTTCTACAGTCCTTCGGTGAAAGATATTTGTAGTAGATCTTGTTCCATTGGCTGCCAGGGCCAACATGATTTCACCTTGCAGTGTGTCACTGCACTCGGTCAAGCTTTAGGACTTCAAAAACCTCCGTTGTTGCATCAGGTATTACGTCTTATAATTTCATACAGAATTTTCTAAATATGTGCTAGAATAATATGAGTATCGTTGTAAAAATTAATTATCACTTAACACATGTACTGTTGACGAGTTTTTAAAACAAGCTAAAATATTTGTGTATATGAAATCATAATAATGTAACATTTGACTTTTCTATTAACTTTGATTTGTATATATATATCGCAATATGTATTCTTGTGTATTAATAAAGAACATAAGTCAATATACAAATACAAGAATTAAAATTGAATTTACAATTCAAAGCTTTTCATTGGCTACTAGTACCAACATCATTAGAAATATTCCTAATGATGTTCGTACTGTTAGCCAACGAAAAGCTTTGAATTATAAATTCAATTATAATTCTTGTATTTGTATTTTGACTTATGTTCTTTATATATATATATATATATATGCTGATACGTATTCCTTCACGGATAAAAAAATATGATGAATAGTTATTATCTGGATTACATACGTTCATTCTGCAGTGCATAAAATTCGCAGTTCCGACGTTTCGCTAGAATCTCTTCTAGCATTGACAAGGTGAACCCAAGAACAGTTGAAGAACGAGTCAATGCTAAATGAGATTCTAGCGAAACGTCGGAACTGCGAATTTATGCACTGCAGAATGAACGGATGTACTCCAGATAATAACTATTCATCTTATATATATATATATATATATATATATATATATATATATATATATATATATATATATATATATATATAAAGAGCTAAGTCAAAATACAAATACAAGAATTATAATTGAATTTATAATTCAAAGCTTTTCGTTGGCTAACAGTACCAACATTATTAGAAATACACAAGAATACATATTACGATATATATATATATATATATATATATATATATATATATATATATATATATTTATATATAACTTTTTTATATACTTATAATTGTACAAAATCATATTGTGGTAAAAAGTGGTGAACATATATATACAACGTATATACATACGCTGTAGACACAAATTGACAAAAGACTGCGCTATGTAGTCAGTAGCAACAGACGTAGGCTAAAGAAAGGACGATAAAACAACTAGATTGCTCTCCCTATTACTATGTGGTTTTTATTCCTTAATATAGTTCTATTCGACTTTACTTCTGTTAGGAATATTTATGTATTCCAATACATTTTCCTGATTTTCTAAGTATTCTTCATTGTTGACGGGTTTCGGAATGACTCCATTTTCAATACTTAAGTAGTGCGTTTTTAGTATTTTATGTGAGTACTATCTAAGTTTGAAAAATGGAGTTTTTCCGAAACGCGTCAACAAAAAAAATATTGTAATATTAGAAAAAGGCAGAAAAATATACTATATATATTGTTTTTAACCTTTAACATTTATTTTTATTAGCTTTGGTAACACTGTATTCACATTATCAAAGTTTGGAACTTACTTGTGCCACACATATAGGCCTATAATGTGATGTTTTTTCTAACGTCCAATATCCTTTTATCATTTAATTTCATCCTTATAATGGTTATGCTATTCTAATAAAACTGTTGAATGTCTAGGTGAAATCGAAGTCGCTCAGTTTCTCTGAAAAGAGCAGCTTTACAGGGGAATACAGTGATGTAACGGTTCCGGTAGGTACGGAGGAAAGCTTGGGTACTGAATCTAATGGAAACCAGTTCCAGGAAGAGGGAGATAATACTGAAGATGTCAGTAGAAAGACGTCTGAAACAAGCAATGCCTTGTCGACAGACTTGCACGAAATGTCTTTAAAGCAGGCGCTAGAAGAAATTATAAAGATGGAAAGTTTCCATTCGGAAGATAACCAAAGTATTTGGCCCATTTATAATAGCTTTGAGATTGGAAAGTTTAAGGAAAACAAAGATTTTGAACTGATGAATGAGCAGAAAATGTCAGAAAGTAGTATAATGTATGTAGAGGATGTGAAAGAAACACCCTCGGGGAGTGACGTCCCGAGGGATACAAGTGTGTTGGAACCATTGCAGATTGGAGAACAGGAGGAAGTTGCGACAAAAGAGGATATTTTGTTTGGAAAGATACATTTGGATTCAGAAAAGGAGGTACCAAGTGTAAAGGAAGAGGAAAATCCTGAGTTGGATTGGTTGGATGCAATTAACTCCGGGGAAAAAATGTAAGCACATAAAACAAACTTAGTTTTAGCCTACTTTATTGCTTAGATTTCTCCATACTATAAACTTATAGTAATTTTTCGAGTTTCGATTATTTGTTAAAATCGAGATGCTCCTAAAGTACTTGTATTATTTGAAAGCAATGCATAATTAAGTTAGTTTACTTTTAAATTTTCTACTATTTTCTAAAACGGCTATTTCGCTTTGCTCAAATTTTACTTAAATACAGTTTTCATTGATTAAAAATGTTACAATTATTTTATAACTCAACTAGTAAAACTATGGTAGTTAAGTGTGGAAATGAATATTTTTTATGGTTTATTATTGAATACATTCAGATTAAAAGTACATTGAATATATATAGAGTTAAATAACCTTAATGCAAAAATTATATAATTTATTTTTAAAACTATTTACAGATACATTTAATTAAATATACATTTTACCGTAGGCCCTATGCACTAAAATAATTAGTAGCTTATTGAAACGGAATCAGCTGTAGTTATCTTCTCGATCAGCTGTGCCGACTTTTGATTGTAGCCTCGTATTTGTGTTGACGTATTTTATTTGAGGTTAGTTTTTCCTGACGTGATGCTAACTATTGTAGAGAAAACTATGTTAATAAATTAAAATCTGTTTATTTTTGGCGCACACGGTATAATATTTAAATAGTCTACATTATATCTGTCTTGTTTTAGATTTTATCAAGAAGTTATAAATTTAAGGTTATATTTGTATGTTTACACTATAGGACACAGAGTGACCCAGAGGAGCCCGGAGGCGAATGTGGACTAACATATTCACACAACTCCCCTACCGTCAATATCAGTGCATATGTTGTAGACCCGTTTGTTGAGCTGTCTGCACAGAAACTTATTTTCCCCCCGACACCTTGTGAATCCTTTTTCATTTCCTACATCTATCTCAGGTTGGTTGTATTAGACGGACTTTGATGCATGTCAGCTATTGTTTCCTGAGTATATAAAAAACAATTAATATTAAGAAAAAAAATTTTAAGTCAGTTCTTACTTAGGTCAACAAAGAAAAGCTTTATTTTAATTACTTTCTATTAGATAATTACAATTAATATAAATAAAGTAACACAACCTTTGCGTTAAAGCATCTGTTCTACTACATAAGCTGTAACATAAAATCAGCTGTTTTATTAAATCATATATTTTCCCTTATTTCAAGCAAATGAGAAAAAATAACTATATTGCATATCTGGCCCACTTGTGAAAAGTTATCTCCCATATAAGACTAAAATTAATATATTATTAAATTTAGTTATTGAAATTATATTTGAAAAAAACTGTATTAACAACAGTATTAATTCACTACAAGTTAAAAAAAATGTATTTGAAGTTGAGTGGATGCATAAAAAGTATTTTATTAATGATTGAAAATTTGAACAATATATATATATATATATATATATATATATATATATTTATATAGGGAGAGTGTGAATTAATAGTAAGAATTGAAAAATAAAGTAATGCAACGTTTAGCTCTATTCAATTTTGTATTAAGTTGAAGTTATTTTAAATAATTTGATTAATTTAATTTTATATTTTACTATAGGCCATACTATATTAAATTGAATGAGAATATAACAAGAGCTGTGCCTTTATAGTCATGAAAATAATGTCAAATGAGTTTTAACAACTAATAGTGGAATCATTAGAATAAAAGTCATCATTTATAAAATACCTTATAAATCTTATTAATTTAAAACCTTTGATAAATGCTTTCAAAGGGGAACAGCTCGAAGCTTAGACTTGGTTGCAAATGTTTTATTGTAAAGAGAATATAATATTATTAGTTTTTAAAATTGTTGTTCGAATTACACTACATTAAATCACTTGCCCAATAACACACGTTTTATACATACAACATAACGGATAAATTTAAAAAAGGAAACACTCATTACAACCTAAATAAATGTCTGTAGCCTATAACCCTTCGAGAAACTAACTAAAAACTATCTCTCCAGTCAATACGGATTAGAACATAAAACCAAGCAGGCTGAGTTTATTTATCGTTCAACAGATGAAAAGTTTTAAGCTGTCGTGATATATTGTAATTTATATATGTTTTTTTTACCAAATTCATTTCCCTTTTATAAATTGTATAGATTACTTTCTTTAACTCTATAAACTGTTGTAGTTAATATCTTTCCCAAAAGGTAGCGCTAAAGTACCGTTTTGTACAGTGCTGCATAGGAAAAGAATGAAATCTTATTGAAGTTTAGGTTTTTCATGAATTAATTGAATACCCTCATGAGGTACTGAGAATGCTGTACATCGGGCTATGGAAACCCGAGGAGACGGTATCTGCTACATTCTTTAGTCTCTTCACAAGCAGTTTATTCAGTCTATAAGCCACGCTGTAATATCGCTCAGACATACGCTAATATGTATCATTCATAAGTCTTTGTGTGCATTTAGATATATTAGGTGTTGGATATTGTAGTTATCTGTTACATAATTAATAAAGTGACCTGCAAAGTCAAAAGCTAAATACAAAATTACAAAAAAGCTAAAAAATAAACAGGGAATACATTTGAAATGTTTACACTGTTTTAGATTTGGTTTTTATATTTGTTTAACATGTTAAGAATTTACACCAATATTTTCACTATTTTAGTATTTATGGTATTGACATATGATACCCACAAAGAGATTGCTTCTACATAAAATAAAATATATTTCCAATTAATTTATCTAACAGTTGAAAATTTGATATTGCATCCCACGGATTAATCATAACTTCCTGCATTATTAAACTATGAAAACTTGTACTATTTTGCCGTTCCGAGTTAGATTTTTGAAAGTTAAGTTTTGATTTCACATCACCTTACATAAAATTAATAACATATCTGGAACTGGAGTTTATGTTGTACAGCGTGGTTCCTTGATCAGGTCTTGCCATTATTCATTTTGGATACGTGTTGGCTAAGGTGCTCGTAAGATGTTGAATAATCAGTGATGAAACGTTTCGTAAAATAATAAAGGAAACTTTTGAACATTTCTATACATATTTTATTTTAAATTAAATTAAAACTGTTAAAAAATCTATTCTTGCCCCCATCTTGCGACGTTCTTTCGGTTCCAAGACCAAAAAAGAAAGAGGGATGTTTAAAGCCTACGTAGCGAATTCTGACCTTCTGCGCAACTTCTCGGCGCATTTCTAAAAAAACGCCTGTGGAAATAATATCTCAACCAGTATTACTGTGCATAGAATTATAATTTACAATTTTTTAAAATTTTTATTTTTAAACTAATATTTTGGTTGGTTTCTGATGCTGCTGTAATATGTAACATTTTTGCCTAAAATAACGTTAATCCATTAGCTTAGTGATAGATGTGTGCTGGGGTAAACGACGGGAAAATCACAAATTTTACACTTGTTTTTATCAGATTAACTAATAGTGTTTGTAATTTTATTTTTTATCTTGCGATGTGCAACGTTCGTCTACTTGGTTATATTATAAATATGCCTGCAGCATTGTAACAAAGTTCCGCTGAGAATTTAAAGGTTTCTTTTAACAGGAGTAGAAAACAAGAGGGTTGCCACTGTGGACTTGTTAAACCTAATGCACACAATTTTGCTGCAAGATTTGAATTCAAGTGGAACTGCGACCAGATATCTGTAGAGCCCAGACGAGGCGAGATATCCGTGGGACAGGTACATCACTTATTTTATTTAAAGTTTATGCTTTATTAAATTTTATTATTATTTTCCTGCTCCTTCTCTGGTTACCTTGTCTATCAACAGACTCTCTTGCTGTCGTGATACAGGTGGCACAGACATCATAAAGCAACAACTTTACAAAGTGAAATGTTTTTAGAAAGGCCACTTTACAAACTACACGCACTGAGGCATAAAACTAACGGAGAGTTCTGTTAGCCTGCGCATGCGCCAATTTACTCCTTGCCCCTAGAGTGTTTCATCACTCGCCTCTCACGCTATACCTACTACACGGTTTCACATGAAGAATAATGTGTGTGTGTGTGTGTGTGTCCGTGGGTGTGTGTGTAAACACAAGAAATTACATATATAAACTCTACAGTAGTATTCAGACACCCGAATGCGGATGTTTGCTTCCGGTAACCGACTCTGTCCTCACACAACCAGTAGAAGTGCACACAACTTCCCTAATACAAAGGGAAGAGCCAATTCTCACAGGCCAACAGTAGTCTATGAGATTTGCTCTTCATACCACCAGCTTAAGGTAACAACACTTAATAAATAAGTCAAACACATCCAACTTTTACTAATTGTAAATCTATTTTCCAGAGCGTTAAAATTGCCTTAATATTTAAGCCCAGACTTAGAGTGGCGGATGTACTAAATAAAGCTAAGGAGCTTAAAACAGAAAAACTTTATGAGGAATATATTAATGCTTTTGTCGAGTCGCATAAGAATAAAGTGAGTATGCTTCTAACTCCAGTTTCTTATTACTATTCGTGATTACTATATTGTGTGAAAACAGAATTTATTTAGTCTTAAGAGTGAAATTGTATGTTCGATAGTAAATATAGGCATCTGTTGTGACGCAGAAGATATAATTTTATGTTATAATGGGGTAGATATATACCTATGTTGTGATGTATAGGATATATGTTGTGAGAGGACAAATATAAGCCTATGTTGTGACAGGACAGATATATACCTATGTTGTGATGGGTAGGATATATGTTGTGAGAGGACAAATATAAGCCTATGTTGTGACAGGAGAGATATATACCTATGTTGTGATGAGTAGGATATATGTTGTGAGAGGACAAATATGAGCCTATGTTGTGACAGGAGAGATATATACCTATGTTGTGATGAGTAGGATATATGTTGTGAGAGGACAAATATAAACCTATGTTGTGACAGGACAGATATATACCTATGTTGTGATGAGTAGGATATATGTTGTGAGAGGACAAATATAAACCTATGTTGTGACAGGACAGATATATACCTATGTTGTGATGGGTAGGATATATGTTGTGAGAGGACAAATATAAGCCTATGTTGTGACAGGAGAGATATATACCTATGTTGTGATGAGTAGGATATATGTTGTGAGAGGACAAATATAAGCCTATGTTGTGACAGGACAGATATATACCGTTGTGATGAGGTGGATATATGTTGTGAGAGGACAAATATGAGCCTATGTTGTGACAGGACAGATATATACCTATGTTGTGATGGGTAGGATATATGTTGTGAGAGGACAAATATGAGCCTATGTTGTGACAGGACAGATATATACCTATGTTGTGATGGGTAGGATATATGTTGTGAGAGGACAAATATAAGCCTATGTTGTGACAGGAGAGATATATACCTATGTTGTGATGAGTAGGATATATGTTGTGAGAGGACAAATATAAGCCTATGTTGTGACAGGAGAGATATATACCTATGTTGTGATGAGTAGGATATATGTTGTGAGAGGACAAATATAAGCCTATGTTGTGACAGGACAGATATATACCGTTGTGATGAGGTGGATATATGCTTGTGTTGTGACAGTAGATATATATACCTATGTTGTGATGAGTAGGATATATGTTGTGAGAGGACAAATATAAGCCTATGTTGTGACAGGAGAGATATATACCTATGTTGTGATGAGTAGGATATATGTTGTGAGAGGACAAATATAAGCCTATGTTGTGACAGGAGAGATATATACCTATGTTGTGATGAGTAGGATATATGTTGTGAGAGGACAAATATGAGCCTATGTTGTGACAGGAGAGATATATACCTATGTTGTGATGGGTAGCATATATGTTGTGAGGGGACAAATATAAGCCTATGTTGTGACAGGAGAGATATATACCTATGTTGTGATGAGTAGGATATATGTTGTGAGAGGACAAATATGAGCCTATGTTGTGACAGGAGAGATATATACCTATGTTGTGATGGGTAGCATATATGTTGTGAGAGGACAAATATGAGCCTATGTTGTGACAGGAGAGATATATACCTATGTTGTGATGAGTAGGATATATGTTGTGAGAGGACAAATATGAGCCTATGTTGTGACAGGAGAGATATATACCTATGTTGTGATGGGTAGCATATATGTTGTGAGAGGACAAATATAAGCCTATGTTGTGACAGGAGAGATATATACCTATGTTGTGATGAGTAGGATATATGTTGTGAGAGGACAAATATGAGCCTATGTTGTGACAGGAGAGATATATACCTATGTTGTGATGGGTAGCATATATGTTGTGAGGGGACAAATATAAGCCTATGTTGTGACAGGAGAGATATATACCTATGTTGTGATGAGTAGGATATATGTTGTGAGAGGACAAATATGAGCCTATGTTGTGACAGGAGAGATATATACCTATGTTGTGATGGGTAGCATATATGTTGTGAGAGGACAAATATGAGCCTATGTTGTGACAGGAGAGATATATACCTATGTTGTGATGAGTAGGATATATGTTGTGAGAGGACAAATATGAGCCTATGTTGTGACAGGACAGATATATACCTATGTTGTGATGAGTAGGATATATGTTGTGAGAGGACAAATATAAGCCTATGTTGTGACAGGAGAGATATATACCTATGTTGTGATGAGTAGGATATATGTTGTGAGAGGACAAATATAAGCCTATGTTGTGACAGGAGAGATATATACCTATGTTGTGATGAGTAGGATATATGTTGTGAGAGGACAAATATAAGCCTATGTTGTGACAGGACAGATATATACCGTTGTGATGAGGTGGATATATGCTTGTGTTGTGACAGGAGAGATATATACCTATGTTGTGATGAGTAGGATATATGTTGTGAGAGGACAAATATAAGCCTATGTTGTGACAGGAGAGATATATACCTATGTTGTGATGAGTAGGATATATGTTGTGAGAGGACAAATATAAGCCTATGTTGTGACAGGAGAGATATATACCTATGTTGTGATGAGTAGGATATATGTTGTGAGAGGACAAATATAAGCCTATGTTGTGACAGGAGAGATATATACCTATGTTGTGATGAGTAGGATATATGTTGTGAGAGGACAAATATAAGCCTATGTTGTGACAGGACAGATATATACCGTTGTGATGAGGTGGATATATGTTGTGAGAGGACAAATATGAGCCTATGTTGTGACAGGACAGATATATACCTATGTTGTGATGGGTAGGATATATGTTGTGAGAGGACAAATATGAGCCTATGTTGTGACAGGACAGATATATACCTATGTTGTGATGGGTAGGATATATGTTGTGAGAGGACAAATATAAGCCTATGTTGTGACAGGAGAGATATATACCTATGTTGTGATGAGTAGGATATATGTTGTGAGAGGACAAATATAAGCCTATGTTGTGACAGGAGAGATATATACCTATGTTGTGATGAGTAGGATATATGTTGTGAGAGGACAAATATGAGCCTATGTTGTGACAGGAGAGATATATACCTATGTTGTGATGGGTAGCATATATGTTGTGAGGGGACAAATATAAGCCTATGTTGTGACAGGAGAGATATATACCTATGTTGTGATGAGTAGGATATATGTTGTGAGAGGACAAATATGAGCCTATGTTGTGACAGGAGAGATATATACCTATGTTGTGATGGGTAGGATATATGTTGTGAGAGGACAAATATAAGCCTATGTTGTGACAGGAGAGATATATACCTATGTTGTGATGAGTAGGATATATGTTGTGAGAGGACAAATATAAGCCTATGTTGTGACAGGACAGATATATACCGTTGTGATGAGGTGGATATATGTTGTGAGAGGACAAATATGAGCCTATGTTGTGACAGGACAGATATATACCTATGTTGTGATGGGTAGGATATATGTTGTGAGAGGACAAATATGAGCCTATGTTGTGACAGGACAGATATATACCTATGTTGTGATGAGTAGGATATATGTTGTGAGAGGACAAATATAAGCCTATGTTGTGACAGGAGAGATATATACCTATGTTGTGATGAGTAGGATATATGTTGTGAGAAGACAAATATAAGCCTATGTTGTGACAGGACAGATATATACCGTTGTGATGAGGTGGATATATGCTTGTGTTGTGACAGTAGATATATATATATATATATAAATATAAAATACGTTTTCTTGTTTAATAATTTAAAACAACACAGGTTATTCAAATACAAGAATATTTATTATTTTATATCCAAAGCTTTTCGTTGGCAAACAGTACCAACATCATCATGAATGAAAATTACAATTGTAATTTTCATTCCTGATGATGTTGGTACTGTTTGCCAACGACAAGCTTTGGATATAAAATAATAAATATTCTTGTATTTGAATAACCTGTGTTGTTTTAAAATATATATATATATATATATATATATATACACACACACATATATATAAATAAATATATATATATATATATATATATATATATATATATATATATATACATATACATATATATATATATATATATATATATATATATATATATATATATATATATATATACCTATGTTTTGATAGGTTGGATATAGGCCTATGTTGTGAGAGGACAAATATAAGCCTATGTTGTGACAGGAGAGATATATACCTATGTTGTGATGAGGTGGATATATGTTGTGAGAGGACAATTATAAGCCTATGTTGTGACAGGATAGATATATACCTATGTTGTGATGAGGTGGATATATGTTGTGAGAGGACAATTATAAGCCTATGTTGTGACAGGATAGATATATACCTATGTTGTGATGAGGTGGATATATGCTTGTGTTGTGACAGTAGAGATATATATACCTATGTTTTGATGGGGTGGATATAGGCATATGTTGTGAGAGAACAGATATATACATATGTTGTGATGGTGTGGATATAAGCATATGTTGTGAGAGAACAGATATATACATATGTTGAGACGAGACAGATATAGGCTTATGTTGTGACCTATATATTTAAGTTTGGAAGTTTATGTTGTGTATGCCTAAACGTTGTTGTCGGAGTTATTCCTGCCTCTTTTATTTTAATATCGAAGATTTATTTTTTTCTTATATTTTACGTAATGTTTCTGGTATGTATTTTTTATTTTTGGATATGTGTTCTTTAATATATATATATATATATATATATATATATATATATATATATATATATATATATATATATATATATATAATAAATAATATAATTAATATGAATTTTATATATATTATGTTATATATATGTTATAAAAATTTAATTAAAAAAACCTTTATATCATTATATAGGCTTTTTGTAACTGATACTTGTTAATCAGGTTATGGTTTCTATACGTTTGTGAGAAAACAATATTTACTTTATTCTTTCAAAAATAAGGGAGATATTATTTATAGCCTACATCTATTATAGTAATACAGAGTATCTTTCAGTACGCTCAACGTACTTTATGTCACAACTTTACACAAAGTAAAATTTTATTTTTGGAGTTTATTTTTTAGAGGAGTTGATAAGAAATTAGTGAATAATAATACAATTAACCTAAAAATAATTTATTATCGAGTACAAATATTTAATAAAATCCAATTAAATACATTTAGAGTAGCCTAATGCCCCTGAGGATTGAGGCACGGAGATAAGGGGACAACTTAAACAATTTCTTTATTCAGAAAATCAACAATAAATAAAAATAGAACAACGTATTCATTATTTTGAAAATAAAATAAACTTGTTTTAGAAAAAGAAAAAACTAAAGAAAGATAAAAATCAAAGAACGTCTAAGAAACGAGTCTCTGGAAAAGCAGGCAAACTTGATAAAAGAGGAAAAGAAAAGTCCATGAAAAAGAAATCAGCTGTAGGTTCCAAAGCGGGAAAGAAAGTAAGTCATGTAATGAAGTAGAATTCTGGACGGTTGAATAGAATAAATATATTAGTTATTATATTGTTTCTGTAACAGGGAACCAGTAAGAAAGATAAGTCTACGAAAGCAAAACACAGTGAAGTTGTAAAAGAGGTCGACAGTTCCGGAGATTATGATGACATTGAACAGGTTACACTGCCAGACATAGTCATAGATCCAAACACGGTTACAGTAGACGAAGAAGATATCAAGGCAGCAGAGACATATTTGCTGAAGTATTATGATCACAATACCATTGAAGAAACTGTCAGCTGTCTTATAGAAACAGCTGTAGCTAACCAGGGAAGGTAAGTAATAAGGCAGTGTAATAAGTGTATTGTCTGAGATACAGTCAAATATAAAATCAACAGAAATGTGATGTATCCCCTTAAAATAAAAAGGCAAATGAATTTATATATTTGCTTACATTTTATAATTATATAAAATGGAATTAATTTTTCTTAATATATTTTTAAGACACATCTTACTATATCTTTAATGTTTACATCTAAGTGGCCTGTCTTGTATACTACCATATGTGAACTTATATGGTAAGTGTGTTTTCGTATATAAGTGGTTTGTCTTGTATGTTGAGGATGTGGTGTTTTACTATGCTAGCGAAGCAGTCTTATTCACTAAGCGGGTTGTTTTTTTATGCTAAGTGGGTTGTCTTAAATGCCAAGTGGACTGTCTTACGTGTTGAGGTTGACCTTTGTGTAGAAGAGATTGGCTGGAATGCTAAAAGAGTTGTTTATGTGATAAGTAAACAGTCATAGACTCAAGAGGGATGTCTTTTGTGCTGTGTGGGCTGCCATATATACATTTGCTAGGTCGGCATTCTTACATGTTGAGGGGGTCTTATATAATAGGCGGACTAGCGTATGTGTATGCTATGTAGGTAACCATATATGCTAAGACATATGTCTCATGTGAACTGGACTATTCGCTAAATGGACTGTCTTATACACATTTACTCGGTGGGCTTTTTTAAATGCTGATGGGGACTTACATAATGAGTGTACTGGCAAGTATCCGCTATTTGCTGCCTTATTTATGTGCCTTAAAAAACTGCCTTATACATTCTGCGGCCTATTTAAATAACCAGTCTTTAAAGCTGTTTGAAAAAACAAACATTCTATGAGATAACTAACTGAAAACATCTGTAAGGAAAAACTAACACTTCTGTATTCATGTGCTTACCTTCAAACAGCTCTAATAGTTTAGGCGGTTTATTTGCAACGTATCTTTTAAAGTTTAATTGTGTTCCTTTCCAGCCCAAGTGGATGGAAAGTCTAAAAGCCAGTCCCCACCCACTGAATATGTATCAGCTCAGACCTGCCAATAGCCAGTGCCATCTATTTAAGTGCGCGGTTGTGAAGTACTTCAGTAAACATTAACCTCTTAAACTAGGGAATTTATTCTGGTTTCAGGCGTCTAGAGGTGCTGGAATGTGAGGTCATTTGTCCGGCGATACCTCCAAATGTAGTGTTGCAGACTAATCCTTGCGTGGACTTCGGTCTTGCTCCTATAGGAACCCACACTACAAAAATCCTGCCCGTTGTAAATATTGCTGAGAATACAGTCCCTGTTGCGGTTACAACTCTTGGTCCTGGTGAAATATTCACTTGTCCAGTGAAGTATAAGAAGTCGTCCAGCGTAAGTAACAGCAATGTCACTATCAATAGATATATCAATAACAATAGAAATAGGGATTACAATACCAATAACAATAGCATTAGCAATAGCAACAGCAATATGACTATCAATAGAAGTATCGACAACAATAACAATATCATAAGCAATAGCAACAGCAATGTCACTATCAATAGATATATCAATAACAATAGAAATAGGGATAACAATACCAATAACAATAGCATTAGCAATAGCAACAGCAATATGACTATCAATAGAAGTATCGACAACAATAACAATATCATAAGCAATAGCAACAGTAATGTCACTATCAATAGATATATCAATAACAATAGAAATACGGATAACAATACCAATAACAATAGCATTAGCAATAGCAACAGCAATATGACTATCAATAGAAGTATCGACAACAATAACAATATCATAAGCAATAGCAACAGTAATGTCACTATCAATAGATATATCAATAACAATAGAAATAGGGATAACAATACCAATAACAATAGCATTAGCAATAGCAACAGCAATATGACTATCAAAAGAAGTATCGACAACAATAACAATATCATAAGCAATAGCAACAGCAATGCCACTATCAATAGATATATCAATAACAATAGAAATAGGGATAACAATACCAATAACAATAGCATTAGCAATAGCAACAGCAATATGACTATCAATAGAAGTATCGGCAACAATAACAATATCATAAGCAATAGCAACAGCAATGCCACTATCAATAGATATATCAATAACAATAGAAATAGGGATAACAATACCAATAACAATAGCATTAGCAATAGCAACAGCAATATGACTATCAATAGAAGTATCGGCAACAATAACAATATCATAAGCAATAGCAACAGTAATGTCACTATCAATAGATATATCAAAAACAATAGAAATAGGGATAACAATACCAATAACAATAGCATTAGCAATAGCAACAGCAATATGACTATCAAAAGAAGTATCGACAACAATAACAATATCATAAGCAATAGCAACAGCAATGCCACTATCAATAGATATATCAATAACAATAGAAATAGGGATAACAATACCAATAACAATAGCATTAGCAATAGCAACAGCAATATGACTATCAATAGAAGTATCGGAAACAATAACAATATCATAAGCAATAGCAACAGTAATGTCACTATCAATAGATATATCAATAACAATAGAAATAGGGATAACAATACCAATAACAATAGCATTAGCAATAGCAACAGCAATATGACTATCAAAAGAAGTATCGACAACAATAACAATATCATAAGCAATAGCAACAGCAATGCCACTATCAATAGATATATCAATAACAATAGAAATAGGGATAACAATACCAATAACAATAGCATTAGCAATAGCAACAGCAATATGACTATCAATAGAAGTATCGGCAACAATAACAATATCATAAGCAATAGCAACAGCAATGTCACTATCAATAGATATATCAATAACAATAGAAATACGGATAACAATACCAATAACAATAGCATTAGCAATAGCAACAGCAATATGACTATCAAAAGAAGTATCGACAACAATAACAATATCATAAGCAATAGCAACAGCAATGCCACTATCAATAGATATATCAATAACAATAGAAATACGGATAACAATACCAATAACAATAGCATTAGCAATAGCAACAGCAATATGAATATCAAAAGAAGTATCGGCAACAATAACAATATCATAAGCAATAGCAACAGCAATGTCACTATCAATAGATATATCAATAACAATAGAAATACGGATATCAATACCAATAACAATAGCATTAGCAATAGCAACAGCAATATGACTATCAAAAGAAGTATCGACAACAATAACAATATCATAAGCAATAGCAACAGCAATGCCACTATCAATAGATATATCAATAACAATAGAAATACGGATAACAATACCAATAACAATAGCATTAGCAATAGCAACAGCAATATGACTATCAAAAGAAGTATCGGCAACAATAACAATATCATAAGCAATAGCAACAGCAATGTCACTATCAATAGATATATCAATAACAATAGAAATACGGATAACAATACCAATAACAATAGCATTAGCAATAGCAACAGCAATATGACTATCAAAAGAAGTATCGACAACAATAACAATATCATAAGCAATAGCAACAGCAATGTCACTATCAATAGATATATCAATAACAATAGAAATAGGGATAACAATACCAATAACAATAGCATTAGCAATAGCAACAGCAATATGACTATCAATAGAAGTATCGGCAACAATAACAATATCATAAGCAATAGCAACAGCAATGCCACTATCAATAGATATATCAATAACAATAGAAATAGGGATAACAATACCAATAACAATAGCATTAGCAATAGCAACAGCAATATGACTATCAATAGAAGTATCGGCAACAATAACAATATCATAAGCAATAGCAACAGCAATGCCACTATCAATAGATATATCAATAACAATAGAAATAGGGATAACAATACCAATAACAATAGCATTAGCAATAGCAACAGCAATATGACTATCAAAAGAAGTATCGGCAACAATAACAATATCATAAGCAATAGCAACAGCAATGTCACTATCAATAGATATATCAATAACAATAGAAATACGGATAACAATACCAATAACAATAGCATTAGCAATAGCAACAGCAATATGACTATCAAAAGAAGTATCGGCAACAATAACAATATCATAAGCAATAGCAACAGCAATGTCACTATCAATAGATATATCAATAACAATAGAAATAGGGATAACAATACCAATAACAATAGCATTAGCAATAGCAACAGCAATATGACTATCAAAAGAAGTATCGGCAACAATAACAATATCATAAGCAATAGCAACAGCAATGTCACTATCAATAGATATATCAATAACAATAGAAATACGGATAACAATACCAATAACAATAGCATTAGCAATAGCAACAGCAATATGACTATAAATAGAAGTATCGATAACAATAACAATATCATAAGCAATAGCAACAGCAATGCCACTATCAATAGATATATCAATAACAATAGAAATACGGATAACAATACCAATAACAATAGCATTAGCAATAGCAACAGCAAGATGACTATAAATAAAAGTATCGATAACAATAACAATATCATAAGCAATAGCAACAGCAATGCCACTATCAATAGATATATCAATAACAATAGAAATAGGGATAACAATACCAATAACAATAGCATTAGCAATAGCAACAGCAATATGACTATCAATAGAAGTATCGGCAACAATAACAATATCATAAGCAATAGCAACAGTAATGTCACTATCAATAGATATATCAAAAACAATAGAAATAGGGATAACAATACCAATAACAATAGCATTAGCAATAGCAACAGCAATATGACTATCAAAAGAAGTATCGACAACAATAACAATATCATAAGCAATAGCAACAGCAATGCCACTATCAATAGATATATCAATAACAATAGAAATAGGGATAACAATACCAATAACAATAGCATTAGCAATAGCAACAGCAATATGACTATCAATAGAAGTATCGGAAACAATAACAATATCATAAGCAATAGCAACAGTAATGTCACTATCAATAGATATATCAATAACAATAGAAATAGGGATAACAATACCAATAACAATAGCATTAGCAATAGCAACAGCAATATGACTATCAAAAGAAGTATCGACAACAATAACAATATCATAAGCAATAGCAACAGCAATGCCACTATCAATAGATATATCAATAACAATAGAAATAGGGATAACAATACCAATAACAATAGCATTAGCAATAGCAACAGCAATATGACTATCAATAGAAGTATCGGCAACAATAACAATATCATAAGCAATAGCAACAGCAATGTCACTATCAATAGATATATCAATAACAATAGAAATACGGATAACAATACCAATAACAATAGCATTAGCAATAGCAACAGCAATATGACTATCAAAAGAAGTATCGACAACAATAACAATATCATAAGCAATAGCAACAGCAATGCCACTATCAATAGATATATCAATAACAATAGAAATACGGATAACAATACCAATAACAATAGCATTAGCAATAGCAACAGCAATATGAATATCAAAAGAAGTATCGGCAACAATAACAATATCATAAGCAATAGCAACAGCAATGTCACTATCAATAGATATATCAATAACAATAGAAATACGGATATCAATACCAATAACAATAGCATTAGCAATAGCAACAGCAATATGACTATCAAAAGAAGTATCGACAACAATAACAATATCATAAGCAATAGCAACAGCAATGCCACTATCAATAGATATATCAATAACAATAGAAATACGGATAACAATACCAATAACAATAGCATTAGCAATAGCAACAGCAATATGACTATCAAAAGAAGTATCGGCAACAATAACAATATCATAAGCAATAGCAACAGCAATGTCACTATCAATAGATATATCAATAACAATAGAAATACGGATAACAATACCAATAACAATAGCATTAGCAATAGCAACAGCAATATGACTATCAAAAGAAGTATCGACAACAATAACAATATCATAAGCAATAGCAACAGCAATGTCACTATCAATAGATATATCAATAACAATAGAAATAGGGATAACAATACCAATAACAATAGCATTAGCAATAGCAACAGCAATATGACTATCAATAGAAGTATCGGCAACAATAACAATATCATAAGCAATAGCAACAGCAATGCCACTATCAATAGATATATCAATAACAATAGAAATAGGGATAACAATACCAATAACAATAGCATTAGCAATAGCAACAGCAATATGACTATCAATAGAAGTATCGGCAACAATAACAATATCATAAGCAATAGCAACAGCAATGCCACTATCAATAGATATATCAATAACAATAGAAATAGGGATAACAATACCAATAACAATAGCATTAGCAATAGCAACAGCAATATGACTATCAAAAGAAGTATCGGCAACAATAACAATATCATAAGCAATAGCAACAGCAATGTCACTATCAATAGATATATCAATAACAATAGAAATACGGATAACAATACCAATAACAATAGCATTAGCAATAGCAACAGCAATATGACTATCAAAAGAAGTATCGGCAACAATAACAATATCATAAGCAATAGCAACAGCAATGTCACTATCAATAGATATATCAATAACAATAGAAATAGGGATAACAATACCAATAACAATAGCATTAGCAATAGCAACAGCAATATGACTATCAAAAGAAGTATCGGCAACAATAACAATATCATAAGCAATAGCAACAGCAATGTCACTATCAATAGATATATCAATAACAATAGAAATACGGATAACAATACCAATAACAATAGCATTAGCAATAGCAACAGCAATATGACTATAAATAGAAGTATCGATAACAATAACAATATCATAAGCAATAGCAACAGCAATGCCACTATCAATAGATATATCAATAACAATAGAAATACGGATAACAATACCAATAACAATAGCATTAGCAATAGCAACAGCAAGATGACTATAAATAAAAGTATCGATAACAATAACAATATCATAAGCAATAGCAACAGCAATGCCACTATCAATAGATATATCAATAACAATAGAAATACGGATAACAATACCAATAACAATAGCATTAGCAATAGCAACAGCAATATGACTATAAATAGAAGTATCGATAACAATAACAATATCATAAGCAATAGCAACAGCAATGCCACTATCAATAGATATATCAATAACAATAGTAATAACATTAGCAACAGCAAAATAAATAACAATAGAAATACCAATAGCAATAACAATAATAAACACCAATAGCAATAGCAATATCAATATAAATACCAATAGCAATAACAAGAGTAATAAAACATACCAATAGGAACAGCAATAGCAATAACCGTAATATTAGCAAAAGCAGTTACGGTAACAATAACAATAAACAATAAATACTAAACGTTAAACAACAATAACAATAACAATCATAATATTGTGGAGTTTAACATTGTTATTGACTCTAAAGGTAGCACACTCTGTAATCTTTTTAAGTTTAACTTGACTGAATCTATTGTTAAAAAATCTTTTCAAGTTAAAGACTTAGTAAAAATATTTAATTTTTTCTAAATGTAAAATAAATGGATTTTCTATTTAGAACAAATCTTACTGTGATTTTAATATAGACTTTCTTAAGTTTATTGAAAAGATTTAGTATTTTATGTTAAAACTATGTTTTGGTTTATAACTTGTCAACAATATAGGGTTTATCACACTGGCAACATTTTCGCTTTGATTAAAATTATAATTTATAGAAAATGTAACACAGTCCGTCTTTATTACATTAATACAAGTCATAAAAACTTTCCTATTTACACAAACTGTGTTTAGAGATTGAAATGACTCAAGTAGATTGATTCAACGGTTTCAGGTAGACATCAAAGAAAGAAGCAAAATAGAGCTCGACCCAGAACAAACCCTAAATTTGCCGGTTAGATTCAAACCCAAGTCTGAAGATATGGGAAGTATTTTGTATTGCATTATCTAAGTAGAATGACTAATTAGTGTTATTTATATCATTTATTTATTTATATTTTACATATTCTAACTGTTATATACACAAACTATAGATCTCATCTGTGACCGTTGCTTGTATAGTATACCTGTGATATTTACATGTATCACCTATTTTATTATTTTAAGTATTTTAAGAAAGGGTTTAGAAAGAAAGAAAGATTATAACCACTTTGGTGAAATATTCTACTGAAAGTTTGATTTCTTTTTTAACTCGGGTCTGGGCCCCAAAAACCCGCTCAGCACCTGTTGCACCACTATTCTTTATTACTTTATCACCATACATTCTGTCTTAGACCATCCTAGTTGACTCTGAAACTTATTAAGCATTAGGTTGTTACTCGTTCTTCAATAGGTTTTATATTTCATAGCTTTTAGAAAACCAAGGATTTAATTTCGGCTTGAGATTCACTGATATTGTTTTTCAAGTTACTATGAGTTACTTAAAGGCCTCCTACCCTAGTTCTAACCACATACAGAGATATTTTTCCCAATACTGAACTCTGTTTTCGTGAGATCTTACTCTGGATTGTTTCTATTATAGCATATTGTCGAGCGCATCTCCTACATGGTGCACAATGCACAACCGTTACAAGTTCTTGGTTGAAACGTTATCTATACATACCTCTTGTTGAGCAAAGTGCTTATTGCGTAGAATTTAATTAATACTGCATGGAAAAGTTATTATGCATTCTAAATTTTTATTTTGAAACAAACATTGTTTTGAAGTGAGTGATTTTTTGGTTGGGTACGACTATTTTTTACAAGAAAAAATCACAAAAGATATGGGATGCTCTTCATATTTAGTTTAAAGTAAGTGCTAACATATTGTTTCTTAAAACAGCTGATTTTATATTATAGGTTACGTGGTAGAACAGCTGTTTTAACGCAAAGGTTATATTACTTTATTTATTAAACATTATGAAGTTGAAATTATATTATTAAATATATTTTATCAATTGATTAATACAGTATATTAATTTATGTTCAATGAATCTTAATATAGTTAATTCAATTTAACGATAATGATTTATGATGGTCTACACTCAGAACATTTTTTGTTAAATAAAAATGCGGTTGTTTCTCGAGTCAAGTACCATCTACTAAAAATTTGGCAACGTTTCGATAACTATATTGTCATTCTCATGGACTGAATGCATTTTTATTCAACCGATAATGATTTATATATTTTATCCAAATTATTGAACTGAAAACGTCCTTCGGCGCGTCTGAGACTTTTAAAAGTAATATATCAATTAACCGTTAAATAAGATATTTATTAAATGAATTTTTCAACATCTAAAAATATTAGTTTTTAAATTACTACATCCTTTTATTACTACTATTAACTGAAATTAAAAAAAATAATTATAAACATCTGTCGGTCATTCTGACTTCTCACTGGTACAATGTGACATTTTTTTATTTTATTTAAATTATTTTGGAAATGCGTTATGTGGATGGACAGAGAAAAGGTGGATCAAGTCCAATGGACCATTCTCCGAGCAAATGGAATTTAGAGTCCTGCAGCTGTAATTAATGGTGGCCAATTATTTAATTTTTCAATTACGTTTGTAATTTTTATTCAAAATGTTGAACACGCAGGTGAAGGAATGCTTTGAGATCCAGTCTGGGAATACGATAATACAAGTGATGGCACAAGGGAGGGGCGTCTTCCCGAAGTTAGAAACCAAGCCAGAGTTTCTCCTGTATGTCCTTGAAGCGGCGCCGGGAAGAAAGGCAGAGTGTAAAGTCACTGTGAGTCACATCTTACATTCATTATATAATAAAAACAATCTATACGACGCGATGGTGTAAAATTCTTCTACGCGAAAGCATTAATGTTTGTACAACCACTGAGTGTATGTGGATTAGACGTGGACGATATTTTCTTTCAAGGTTACTTGTCACTGATATTCGTTTGTCAGATAGTGGTACCAGTGACAAAATATGGAAAGTGTCAGTTCCAGTGACAACAGATCGATCGGAGTTGTCTCTGTTGCAAAAAGTCATAGTCGCTGGATGAAACGTTACTGATATTTTACTGCGGCTGCCATTGGTTGATTTGTCACTGTTATTGGTGCTGCTCCCACCGCTCGGTTCACGGCGCCGAACATCGTGTAGTGTCGTTGTCTGAAAGGAAAAGGAAGGGATTGCCTCTGTTGAGATTGGGCGAAATGTCACCGTCGTTGACCAAAAAAACTACTGATATTTAACCACGGCTGTCATTGGTTGATTTGTCGCTGTCACTGGTTCTACTCATTTACGTCGTGTATGGACGGACGATTTCTATTAGGTTTCACGACAGTGACAGTGTTGTGTAAAGTAGACGCAATTTCACACTTGGTAGATTGTTCTTAATTTTTAGTACGAGTTAATTTTAAATAAAATGACCCTTCTAAAAAAAGAATAAAGCGAAATGTGGAACCATTTCACCAGTGTACTATGAGTGCCTGTTATTGGCACTCACAGAGCTGTCTCAGTATCTCTTGTCACCGGTACTAAAGTCACTGATCCAAACCTGGCGCTATCACTAAAATCACCGATCCGTTAAAGTCACTGTATCGACCATCACTAATGTGTAATCTCTTAGCGATGTGCAATGCATTTGACATGATGTATAATCTGTGATGTGGAGTTAACGACTGGTCCGGCTTGTCCTGACACATTGCTATATAGCCAGTGCCAAAACCCAGCATTAATTCCTTACGCGCGCGTGTGTGGGTGTGCGTGCTCGCGCTCTGTTACAACTGCAACAAGTGAATCTTGTCTACCCTTCCTTTTTGTCAGTAAATAATTATACTGAAATTTGTTTGAGTAATTATTACTAAAAGGTTTAGATTATTCTATATAATAAAACAGGTTACACAAGGTTGTAAAACGGGAATAGAAAACGGTTGTGCAACTGGCAGTTTGATGAATGTAACCCGAAAATATGGTTAATTTGGCATAAAGCTACTTTATTCATGCATCCCTTCTGTATTCTGTTTTCAATCTTCTCCCTTGCGATTGTATCGAACATGCAATTTCCATGGTATTACATGATAATCTTACAGGCTCGACAAAGTTCATAAGAAAATCTTTTGTAGTTTTTAACTCTATTCCCCCAAGAAATAAGCAATCTCAAAGTGCCTAAGCCTCCATATTTTAACATTTTATAATAATTTTTTTTCTGTTAGATGCTGTCATTTACGTTGTATAAAAGCAGAAATATTTTGGAAACGGCTTTTCGCCTCTGCTCTGCCCTATTCTGAAAATTAAACATTTTCTCTGCCCTAATATTGATCATTTTTCAGAATGTTCTTTATTAGAAGTCCTTTATTGTATACCAATTTCCTTTACAGTACCTCCTTTAAAAATTGAAAAGAAATATATATATATATATATATATATATTCTACTAATTTTAAAAATACTTAACAAGTGAATACGTAATTTCTTACTTGCTGACGCGTTTCAAAACATTCGTTCCTTTTACGAAGCTAACGACGGCTTCGGCTAGTTGTAAAGGCTCTAACGGGAATGGGTTTATGATTGTGGAATGGGTGGGTTATTTGAGTTGTGTGTCATATAATAGAAAATGGTGTTGGCTTCAAAATGTGTGTGATCATTTAATACGTTTTCTTTATCTGTTGCGTAGTGTTTGCAGATTTTATATTTTTCTAAGTTTGTTAGTTTTTTACTTTGTTTTAATGTATGTAGAACTTTTAAATTAGTGTGTATGTGTGTTGGGAGCTTTTTAGGTGTTTTTCGTAGCTGGATTTAGGTTTGTTTGTTTTTTTCGGGTAATGTGTTCTTCGAAGCGTGCACAGAATGACCCGTCGGTTTGGTCGGTTGGGACAATCGTTACAAGGTAATTTGTAAATACCTGAGAGTTTGTATTTGTCAGTTTCTTTTTGTAAAGGTTGTGTTTGCTATCTTAAAGTGTTTGTTGTCTTGTAGGATATTTGGTAATGAGTTTTTTGAATGTGGAGGCTATTTTGTGTGTGTTTTTTTATTGTGGTAGGTGAGGGATATGTATTTGTTATTTTTTGTGTGGTTTGTTTGTGTGGCTCTTTGATGGTGTTTATGTTTAATTTTCCTGAGATGTTGTCTATGAGTGTGTGTTGGTAGCCGTTTGGTTGGGCGATGTATTTTATGGTATTAAGTTCTTCGTCGTAGTCTTTCTGTAGCATTGTTGATTAGGCGGTGTAACATATGATTAAATGCAGCGTGTTTGTGTTGTGTGTTAGGAAATTACGTATTCACTTAGTTAAGTATTTTTTAAAATTAGTTTAATCAGTGAATTCAAGATGATTACATCAAGTAACATTTTATTATTATATTCTATTTTTTAAAATTATTTTATAATTAAATTACTTTTTGTCATTAAAAACTCCATTGTGTCGTTATAACCTTTGGCGAAGAGAATGTAATCATTTCAGTTTTGTATTTACTGAAATAAATTTAATCTACTGTCATTCTGAAAACATTTTTAATTAATGCTTTAACAAAGTTTTCATGCAGTCTACTATATAATTAATTATCTTTGTCATTCATGAAGATGTTTCATGAATGAATACAAAAATATATAGTAATTTACATTTTAAAAAATTTCCAAAAATGGCTACATAATAAATAATTCAGTCATGTAATGGTAAAACTATATGATCTTGCAGTTTTATAGCTTTTAAAAATAGTTTTATATAAATTTATATTGCAATATGCTCGACATTTTACTATGTAATTTTATATAAACATACATAACTGCTACAAAATCAGCTGTAAGGTAATTTATTGATATGATTAGAACTGAAAACATTGACTGTTGTTTCCGTTTGTGTGTGTATGTTTTCGGTTTGGCTAGTAGATGGAAGTGTCAACACGAAACCAATAATCTTCGCTGTTCATGCAAATGAGTAGAGGAAGGATTAAGTTGTCTGATACTTCTACATCTCTTACAGCGGATGTAGGAAATAATTAAATCCAATTCATTTGGGAGCTTTACATATTCCAGTGACATTATCGCTGTTTATTTTTAAAGCAGACGTCATCCACAAGAAAAACTAACCTAAAAACCGGTTATAATTTCATGTTGTATTTTTACAGATAACAAATATTTGTGAAGCCCATTTGGAGTTCTTCGTAAAACAAGTATTTTTAAAAGAAGGACATACACTGCCACAAACTACACCTGAACCAACAAATGAAACCGGTGAAATAAAAGCAAAGAAAAAACAAGAAAAACAACCAAAGAAAAAACCGAAAAAAGATAAGCTGCAAAAAATAAATACAACAATCGATCCGTATATCTCAGATTGGTTAGAAAATGACTTTCAACCAATAGAGGAACAAAGTACGATTATAAGCAATCAAATATTTACCATGGTTGACAGTTTTACAGTAAATCCAGAGGGTAATTACGTTTTGAAAATTGTTTTCTGCCCGCCGCCTCTTCAGAGTGCGGTGTCGGAGAAATCCCAAAAAGGTTCGACGAAATCGAAAGGAAAAGCGATTAAAACATCAAACAAAGAAGCAAAAACGAAATCTTCCAAAGGTTCTTCAAAGAAAGGTAAAAAAGAACGTAAGAAGCAAGAACCAAGATCTAAAGATTTGTCAGAAAATAAGAGCAGGATATTTGCTATTAAATATGCTATTTCTTTGGGCAGATTAATGGATGTAAGAGAATGGGTTTTTGTTGGGATTGTAAAAGGACGATGATTTTCTGACGTAATTTTAGGTAGACTAATGTATAATAAAATATTTGCTAAATGAAACTAGTATATACGAGAAAACATAAGTTTGAAACACATATTTTAAATAATATTTGTGCTAAAAAATTTGAAATAAGTAAATTAATGATGAGTTTTTATATTTATGTGGTTTTCAAGCTTTGTTTATAAAATTGCACAAAATGATATTCAAGACAACACAAAGGTATATGAAAGCGAAAAACACAGTACAGAAGTACAGTAGAGTGTAGGGATGGACGTAATTTTCTGTCACGGTGACTTGTCGCTGATATTCGTTTGTCGCTGGTAGTACTAGTGACAAAATGAGGAAAATACCATTTCCGGTGACAATGAATCGAACGGAAGTTGCTCTGTTGTGATTGGGCAAAATGTCGCAGTCACTGGATGAAAAGGCTGTTATAGGTTGGTTTGTCGCTGTCACTGGTTCTGCTCTCACCGCTCGCCTCACGACGCCGATCATCGTGCAGTGTCGTTGACTGAAGGGGAGGGGGTTGTCTCTGTTGGGATTGGGCAAAATGCCGTTGTAGCTACTGAAAGGTTACTGGTATTTTACCAAGGCTGTCATTGGATGATTAGTCGCTGTCACTGGTTCTACTCATTCACGTCGTGTATGGGTGGTCGATTTGTGTCCGTGTTGTGTACAGTAGACGCTAGTTTGCATTTTGTAGTTTGTTCTTAATTTCGTAGGAGTTTGTTTTAAAATAAGGTGAGCCTTCCTAAAAAGAAAAAAGCGAGGCGTAGAACATTTCACCAGTGTGGTATGCCTGCCTGTTATTGGAACAGGGTAGTCTCAGTATCCATTGTCACTAATCCAAACCTGACGCTGTCGCTAATATAACCGATCCGTTAAAGTCATTGGATCGACCCGTTCCTAGTAGAGCGTCAGTAATCCAAACCTCTCGCTGTCGCTAATATAACCGATCCGTTAAAGTCATTGGATCGACCCGTTCCTAGTAGAGCGTCAGTAATCCAAACCTCTCGCTGTCGCTAATATAACCGATCCGTTAAAGTCATTGGATCGACCCGTTCCTAGTAGAGCGTCAGTAATCCAAACCTCTCGCTGTCCCTAATATAACCGATCCGTTAAAGTCATTGGATCGACCCGTTCCTAGTAGAGCGTCAGTAATCCAAACCTGTCGCTGTCCCTAATATAACCGATCCGTTAAAGTCATTGGATCGACCCGTTCCTAGTAGAGCGTCAGTAATCCAAACCTCTCGCTGTCCCTAATATAACCGATCCGTTAAAGTCATTGGATCGACCCGTTCCTAGTAGAGCGTCACTAATCCAAACCTGTCGCTGTCCCTAATATAACCGATCCGTTAAAGTCATTGGATCGACCCGTTCCTAGTAGAGCGTCAGTAATCCAAACCTGTCGCTGTCCTTAATATAACCGATCCGTTAAAGTCATTGGATCGACCCGTTCCTAGTAGAGCGTCAGTAATCCAAACCTGTCGCTGTCCCTAATATAACCGATCCGTTAAAGTCATTGGATCGACCCGTTCCTAGTAGAGCGTCACTAATCCAAACCTGTCGCTGTCCCTAATATAACCGATCCATTAAAGTCATTGGATCGACCCGTTCCTAGTAGAGCGTCAGTAATCCAAACCTGTCGCTGTCGCTAATATAACCGATCCGTTAAAGTTATTGGATCGACCCGTTCCTAGTAGAGCGTCAGTAATCCAAACCTGTCGCTGTCCTTAATATAACCGATCCGTTAAAGTTATTGGATCGACCCGTTCCTAGTAGAGCGTCAGTAATCCAAACCTGTCGCTGTCCTTAATATAACCGATCCGTTAAAGTTATTGGATCGACCCGTTCCTAGTAGAGCGTCACTAATCCAAACCTGTCGCTGTCCCTTATATAACAGATCCGTTAAAGTCATTGGATCGACCCGTTCCTAGTAGAGCGTCACTAATCCAAACCTGTCGCTGTCCCTTATATAACAGATCCGTTAAAGTCATTGGATCGACCCGTTCCTAGTAGAGCGTCACTAATCCAAACCTGTCGCTGTCCCTAATATAACCGATCCGTTAAAGTCATTGGATCGACCCGTTCCTAGTAGAGCGTCACTAATCCAAACCTGTCGCTGTCCCTTATATAACAGATCCGTTAAAGTCATTGGATCGACCCGTTCCTAGTAGAGCGTCACTAATCCAAACCTGTCGCTGTCCCTAATATAACCGATCCGTTAAAGTCATTGGATCGACCCGTTCCTAGTAGAGCGTCAGTAATCCAAACCTGTCGCTGTCCCTAATATAACCGATCCGTTAAAGTCATTGGATCGACCCGTTCCTAGTAGAGCGTCACTAATCCAAACCTGTCGCTGTCCCTTATATAACCGATCCGTTAAAGTCATTGGATCGACCCGTTCCTAGTAGAGCGTCAGTAATCCGGACGTCGCTAATCCGGATCTTGGTTTCAGCGAGCAAGGCTCTCAGCGCCACCACAATACATACTAAACAAAAAGTTATCTCTAATTATAAATGCAAAGAAGATAAAGCAATTCCTTAATAACTAAATTTAAAACGCAATATACGGTATATTTATTCATGATTTAAAGTTTTTAGATTTGATGCTGTACACGCTAACCAATATCGTGTATTGTAACCCATCAGCAAAATAATAAAATTAATTATTAAACCTAATATTTTAGCTAATTTTGCATAAAATATGGTTTTATGATATTATTCATCGGTATTGGCAATTTTTCAAATGTAACACCACCACTCGTATGTTTCCTTCGGTATTTCACTACATATCATTTTCACACTAAACTCTGTTGTATTTTTTAAGCCCTCTATTTTGTAATAATTCCTGGTTTAATTCAAACTCACACGACATTATAAGCATTCAAATAGATTATAGTTAATGAAATATCAACAATATGCAGTAGTTTAAGGATCGTTTGAAAACCTGGATAGATCAATAATCCAGATGGATCCCAAGCCCAATTGATTTTCAACGCTCTACTGTAATAATAAAATTTAAAGAAACTCATTTTATTATTTAAACTAAGTAAGACGCAAGAAATTTTGTAGAGGATTTAAAAAATATTTAAGAAATAATATTTGTTCAGTTTCAATTATTGATGGGGCCAGGAACAAATCCACATTGCATGTAAGAAATTGTGATGTTTATATATGGGTTGATATTGTAGCTGATATAATAAAGTGTAATGGCAATAAACACGCAGATTAAATATCGCAACATTATGGAAACTGCGAGACTGTACAAAAAAGCAAAGAGAGCATTGTAGCAAAATTTTAATAAATAGAAAATTATAAACCCTTGCAGCAAATATATGTCCTGGTATATTTCCAGGGCTATGTTGTAAAACAGGATAACACAGTAATTTTTGTAAAGTCTCGTGTGTGTTTTCAAAGTGAAGCTATGGTGTTCATTAATCGAAAAAACCAATATGCCAAGTCTGGGCTTTATTAGTCACTTATTTCTCAATTAATTCCCTACCACTACTCCGCACTCTCCTTATATATATCTATATACCTCGCTCAGTTCCTTCTATTAGTTCACACACACTATATATATCTTGTTCAAATTTTCAATGCTTAATAAAATACTTTTTATTTATCCAATCAAGTTTTTTAAACTCATAGTGGATGACACTTAGTGTTGATACAGTTTTGTTCAAATATTAATTAATTAATTAAATTTAATTTTACTAAGTAATTTTGCTTTCTGTTTTGCCAATTAATATTTTAATTCTGTCATATGCATAAATTTATATTAATTATAATTATTTATTAAAAATTAACTAAAATATTTTTTTACCAAAGTAGGATTTGACTTTAAACAATATTCGTTTATATTACTTGTATTAAAGTATTTTGGAGTGACACGCATATTTAGTAACAGTTATAACAATCGGTGTTCACTGACATTATAAAATTACATAGTGAGTGGGCTTAAAAAGAGTTACACAGAGACACGTAGGGGGCCAGGCCAAAGCATCTGTGAAGGGGTAAGTACACTTGTACAGTCGTTCTGGGGAACGGGATTTGTGACATAATGCTTGTCTGAGAGGAGATCCTCTTAACCTTAGTTCTTTACATACAGGTAGTTGTTAAAGCGTTTGGGTTTCCTTTGGCTGCAACTTTAACCTACTTTCTGTAACAAACGTCTAGTAGAAACCAACACGATACAGTATTTATATTTTACTTTTGTCAAAATGTCATTATTATTTTAAAGAGTGGATAGCGTGATGCCATGACGTTTTAAAAAGGAAAAGTTAAATATTAGGGAAAAATAAGCAAGAGAAAATCACTGGAAAACTACAGGAAAACATCTTTCGTTGATTTAGTGAGTAAAAGCTAGTAATATAAACACAGTCGATTTATACTTAGGTCAACAAAATAAATATTTATTTTAGTAATTTATTAAATAATTGCTATTGATATAAATAAAGTAGCATAGCTTATGGGTTATAACAGCTGCTTTACCACATAACCTATATGATGAAATCAGCTGTCTTATAAAATCATGTGTTATCAGTTATTTCAGGTCAAATGGAACGAAACACTTATATAGCATACTTTGCCCCTTTTGTGAAATTTTTTTCTCTAAAATAACACTAAAAGTAACTAATTACAATTAGTTAATCTATTATAATTGAAAAAGCTGTGGTAACGTTAACTGTCATCCACTACAAGTTTGAAAAGATGTAGGCCTATTTGAACTTCAGTGGATGAATAAAAAGCATGTATGTATATATATATATATATATATATATATATATATATATATATATATATAAAATAAATATTTCAAAAACAAGAATACTTTTCATATATTTATTATTCAAAGCTTTTCGCCGATAAAACAGTACCAGCATCTTCAGGAAAAATAAGTATGTAACAAAACCTTTTATCGGCGAAATTCTTTGAATAAAAATGTATTAAAAGTATTCTTGTTTTTGAAATATTTTTAATTTATTAACTATATTACAAGAAATCAAATCACCATATTTAATATATATATATATATATATATATATATATATATATATATATATATATATATATGTAAAGTTAGTGCAACGGAAAAACAATGGACAACGTAAAATATCAATATATATATATATATATATATATAAGGAGAGTGTGGACCAATAGACGGAGTTGAACAAAAATAGTGTCAGAGAGTAGTTTCAGAAACTGGCAGTAATTAGATTTGATTATTACAAATAGGTAAAAATGTACGTTTCCATTAATTACTTTAGAACTGCATTGTTGTACACTCACATGTCCTCACTCACAAGTTATATTGGGCAAGTATATTACAGTTTTACTACTGAACAAAAAGACAATTACATTATAATATGTAATTCAGATACAGGTAACTCGTAGTATGTTATTCAATGGAATTATTGTTTATTACATTTTGCGAACGATTAAAAGGGGTTTTGGTATGTACGTAATTTTGCCTTAGTCTCATCGTGGTGAATGCTGAACGTGACAAAGGGGTTTTTATTGTCTGGCAAAGCTATTTGCTTAAAGTTCGAGTAGCGACAATAAGGTGTCACTTGCAGCTCTGTTCCAACAAAGCCTTTAAGATAAAGTAAACTCCGACAGCCAAATTCCCTTATTCCAATAAAACGCTGCATCTAATGACATTTTAAACGTTTTGCTCCTGGCATGTTATGTTGTCAGTACGACAGGGGTTTTGCAAGATTATAAACTTTATTTCATGCAGTGCCTCCTTTTATAGTGAACACAATTAAACAACTTTATCTAAAGAAACATTTATTTTACAATAGGATTTTATACAGTTGACTGGATCACGTGACATGAAATGTTTCTTGAGCCCGGCGTTACTTTGTTATGTTCAATGCAAAACATTGAATTATCATGCTTTCTACATTGAATTATCATGCTTTCTACATTGAATTATCATGCTTTCTACATTGAATTATCATGCTTTCTACATTGAATTATCATGCTTTCTACATTGAATTATCATGCTTTCTACATTGAATTATCATGCTTTCTACATTGAATTATCATGCTTTCTACATTGAATTATCATGCTTTCTACATTGAATTATCATGCTTTCTACATTGAATTATCATGCTTTCTACATTGAATTATCATGTTTCTTTCTTGTTAGTTCCTTTCATTGCCTCCTTCAAGCAACACTTAAAGTAGTTTTTTCCTTTCTTTGTCTTCCGGTTATCCATGGAAAGGGCTAAATAGTTGCGTACATACAATAAACCCTTAGTCTCGTTCGTCGTAGGGATACTAGCCACTCTCGGGATGGAAGGAGCAAACATCTGTTGCTTGGATATACCAGACATTTCTTTAATAAGGTTTTGTAGTGTTGATAACGTATCCAGGTATAAAGTGAAAGTCTTAAACGTACGTGCCTAGAACTCCTATTCTTAATATAAGTACAAATATTAATTTACCAGTGAACGATAGTGTATTTAATACGAAATAACTACCTCAGCTCCCAAAATGGTGCCCCACGATGTGATTATCAATGTGTGGGTGGTAAGGGAGTACTGCGGTTACCACACCAACATTAAAAACTAGGTAATAATGCAAACAGATAGTGTAAGCTTTTGGAAGTGTGTTGAAGCAAGGGTTAGGCACGTGACGGAAACAACAAATGTTTGCCCCCCACTATTGAGCACTAGGTTGTTTTCGTCATTTGCCTAACCCCTCTCTCAACATAAATGCAAGAACTTCTTTTTTACATTATTATTTAGTTTAAAATTTGAGTGTGATCTCCACAGTATTTTTAACTCACAGATGATTACAATTTTATCATCGAAATAAGTTTGGTGTAATAAATTATTAATGGTGAGTCAGTGTGCATTATTAATTAATTACTACCTTTTCGTAACAAGCTAAAATGAGAAAAATGGCTCTTTGGGATAATTAAAAAGGACAATAGGGGCATCAATGGGTTGTATTAGTAGGAATAGTGTGAGCAACAATGGGGTAATAAATGCAACAATCGGTTACAGCAGTGAGGATAATTGAGTACAAAGTGAAGGTAAGCTGTAATTAAATACTGTTATGGATTTTTAAATTCTACTTTCTTTACTTCTTTTATAAGATAATGATTAATACAAGACGGATGGGGCTGATCAATCACAGACTTTCCCAGTGATTGTTGGATTAGGATTGTCTGTATGAGACAATGTTAATGAAGCGTACTGAATCAGGACTATTATAAAGGAGTTGTAATACCACTCACAACTGTAGGATCCAGACCCTGAAGACATTTTTAAATTAACTTTCTGCGAGTATTGTTTTTAGATGGAAAATTGCGTTTCGAGTCGGGGAAACGAGAGGTAAAGTAGGCGTTAGTGGACTGGTTAATCCACGCTAAAGGGGAGGCGGGGAGGAAGCACTGCGTGTCGGGAGACCATTCCTTTATTGGGGCAGCATTGAAATACTGTATAGCCTACTAACTCCATATGCAATAGTATTGTATTTGTTGCAATGTTGTAAAATTGAAATATACTGCAGATGACTTACTTTTTGGCTCAAATTAGACAGATAATTATTGAAGTGAATATTTTTTGGTGCGTTTAAACAGTAAAGCTGTACGGGGGGGGGGGGGTATTCGATTAGTCACGCTAAAATCGTCATGCTCAAACACACCTGTATTGTGTTCTGCAACATATGATTTTATGCAACAGCTGGTATTACACTTATAGGTTATGTTCTAGTACAGCTAGTTTTACACATAGGTTAATTATTCTACAATATTAAGTTATTAAATTAAATACAATATTAAGTTAAAAGTGATGCAAATGTTATTGCATCACTTTTACACTAGTTTATGACTATCCAAACATTAATTTTGTAAATTTGTAAATACTTACTGAGACAGAACGTTTTCGATCGCTCCGTGGCGATCTTCACCAGTATCTAAATTTTCCGCTTGGATTTGTTAGGTTAAGCGATGACGGTTTTAAAGACAGGTTTTCGATAGTATCAAAGAGTATGTGTGATTTGTTTGTTTGTTTAATATGTTTGTGTTTTGTGTTTTTGTGTGTTTTTAATTTCATTTTGTTCTAGTGTGTTGAGATGTGGTCTTTTTTTTGTTGATGTGTAAGATTTCTAGGTTATGGTTAATGCCTGTGTGTCTAGTTTAAAACCATCACCTCTTAACCTAACAACGACTCCAGTGGAAAATGTAGACACTGGTGAAGATCGCCATGGAGCGATCGAAAACGTTCTGTCTCAGTAAGTATTTACAAAATTAAAGTTCGGATGGTCGTAAACTAGTGAAAAAGTGATTGATTACGTTTCACCGAACGTGATGGACACTACATAATTAAAAACAGTGTTATTGTTTAATATATTATTTTTTATCTTTTAACTAACAAACAATATATGTTTCAATAAATTTTACTCCATTGAAGCGAGTATATACCACCAACCGCCGGGAGGAGGGCACTTTCCCTCAAACAAGAATCTAGAGTTCCCTTCAATTGGAATTTTAAATAATAACTCTCCCCGGGCCAAGAACGGTGACAACAGCTATAAGGAAATGCTTATTTTGAATAATTTGCAAATATGTGGTATAATACAATTATTCGTTGTTGTCAGCTTGTCTGTTCGCTGTTGCTTCAGTGGCTTTAGCAATGACTTGTTTAATTCCTTCTATTAGTTTACACTCTCCCTACATATATCATGTTGAGAAATTTTCAATCGGTAATAAAAAGAAGATTTATACATCCACTTTAGTTCAAACGCAAAAGATTTATACATCCACTTTAGTTCAAACGCATTTGTTTAAAAAACTTGTAGAGGACGACACTTGTTAAATAATTTAATTATTTAATTTTATTAATTAATTTCTCTTTCTATTTTAACACTTAATATTGTTAATCTGTCCTATATATATATATATATATATATATATATATATATATATATATATATATATATATATTTACATTAATTGTAATTATTTAATTAAAAGTAACGAACATATTATTGGTAGCCCTGAGTAAAAATTTACTTGAGTTTTTTTTATATCACTTGTTCTTTAAATAAGTAAGTTTTAAATAATTTGCTCTAAATAGATTAAGTGAAGGATAACAGTTAGATAGTTCTTCACAGGAACTAGATGTTTTGTAGGAACTTGAGGCTGCTGAAGGTTTTGGATCTAGTCCGACAGGTGCAACGCTAGCTCGTATCCAATTGTTTTCTAATATGACCTTGAACTACCTCACCACAACAATTCCATAACATGGAACTGCAACTACATTACATGTATATTCAGTAAATGTTTCATAATTTGCTGAAGGTGTTTTATTTGCTAAATTTTACCAAGAGCTATCTTGACTAGATTGTGTTAAAACCTCTACTAACTACCCTTGAGTTGCCCTCAATTGCCATATTGCCATGTTGCCAATTGCTATATGATACTTGTGTCACATGCCATATTACACTTCTATACATGCTATGATTGTGTGTAGGATAAGGCAGTCGGATCTGGCAAACATTTAAGAATAACATGGGAATGAAGACCTGCAATAGCAAACACAAAATGTGACAGGCAATACAACGGCCTGTAGAAACGTTAACACGTCTGCGCTTTAAGTGTGGGATAAAAGTGGCAGAAAGACATGCGAAGAGTAATTTCAACGAAGCCTTTATTAAGCAAAGCGAGTTGAGCGGTTTCTATTAAAAGTATTGTAAATTTCCGCTCGCGTATTAAATATGAGGCGTTGAGTACAGAATATTGCCTGCAACAATGGTTTCCCACAGCGCCGCGCAGGTTAGGCGTAAATTAGATTCAGGCATTGAAAGGGGTTGGTCCCTCGTGGTAACAGCAAACATCGTTTTAACAGTTTCAGCGTCTAAGCAAAATGTTTACTATCCAGCCTAAACATATTGCCACACACACACACACACACACACACACACACACACACACACACACACACACACACACACACACACACACACACACACACACACACACACACACACACACACACACACACACACACACACACACACACACACACACACACACACACACACACACACACACACACACACATACACACACACACACACACACACACACACACACACACACACACACACACTCACACACACACACACACACACACACACACACTCACACCTCACACTCACACACACACACACACACACACACACACACACACACACACACACACACACACACCTACACCCACCCACACAAACACACACACACACACACACACACACACACACACACACACACACACACACACACACACACACACACACACACACACACACACACACACACACACACACATACACACACCGAATCTTTCGTTTATATCATTTTAAAAAAATGTCACATCAAATGTCTAAGGCTACGATATTGTTCCCAACCCCTTTTCTCTCCCGTCTTCATTTTGTTACCTGATATTCTCTTCGACCCTGCTCACACTTCACCTCGCATGTACGTTGCAGCTCACAGATTCATGTAAAACATAATCTAAGCCTTGCCTTTCCTTCTATGAAATAATATCTCCAGTGATCCATTCACAGATAATGCCACTTATGATATCAAAATGTGTGCTTTTTCACGAATGTTAAAAAAATAATGATATATGAATAATTTCTTGAGCAGTTCTGTCAATATGTTTGTTCCTTGGGCTTCGAAAAATAGTATAATACTGTATAACAGAACTAATAGGGGAGGAGATCCCCCAAAACCAATAAACTTTAGCCGACAATTTAAAACTAAGCAGGGCTTTTAAAAAATAGTTTCCCAACGACCACTCCATTATGTAATTTTGAGTGCCAAAGTAGCATCAAATATGATATCTAGACATAAAAATGATCAATATTTCTCCGAGGGGGGTTTCCACCTCTAGTTGGACTCCTCTTTACATTGTACTAGGTCATGCTCCCCATTACATTGTTCTTGCTACGCCTCAGTCTAAGTGAAATAGAGCTTTTGACGAGTAATATAAGTTTATTTAAATTAAACATTTCAGCACATTCTAAGGCTTGAGGAATCCTGTACGCCCTGTAATATTTAGGGGGAAATAGAAGCAAGTGGGAAACAATCAGTAGGGCGCCTCACATCTTGCTTTAAAAATGTATGCAATCAGCATCAGGGCCGAACATTGATCCGTGCAGCGGAACATTGGAAGAGTGATCGCAACTGGGAACCGCACAGATATTAGCAATGAGAAAGCTTATAATCTTCCAACCAATACTTACTGCAGGTGGCGGGTAGAATAAAGTATTAACACAGGTAATATAAACAAACATTTCTTAAAGCAAATTCCTACTTAGATCAAAGAAAACTTTTGAGTACGTCTTAATAAATAATTGCAATTAATATAAACAATATAACATAACCTATGCGTTAAAACAGCTGCCTTACCATAACGTATAATATAAAATCAGCTGTTTATGATATCATATGTTATCACATATTTCAAGTCAAATGGAACGAAATAACTATATTGCACATTTCTCCCCTTTTGTGAAACGATTTAGCTCATATAAAACTAAAATTAATTTTTAAATTTAATTAACGAATTAATATTTGAAAAAACTGTATTAACATCAAGTGTCATCCACTACAAGTTTAAAAAAATGTATTTGAACTTGAGTGGATTTTATAAAAAGTATTTTATTAACGACTGAAAATATGAACAAGATATATAAGGAGTGTGTGAGCTAATAGGAGGAATTGAATGATAGCGGCTGCATTAATAGATAGACTAACGCATCAAAGCCAGGGTCAAGAATACGTTAAACTTTACAAAATAGTTTAAATTACAAGGTAATTTCCCTACATCCACATAGTACTGTTGTTTGTTAAGACCGGAAGTAAAGAAAAAGATATACAATACATGAGAATGATGGAATATACAAAACACTTGTTAGTATGTTACACTTGCCTACAACAGCATGTTTTGAATATTGAGGAAGGCCGTTTCGAGACATTTATCCCGTAGTCAACTCAATAGACAAATCTCCCTAATCGACTGTCGTCAGTAATCAAAAAAGTAAGTGCTACTTTAAAAAACATCGTTGTAAATCGATTGTTCATTCAAAATGAATTATAACTGATTATACAGGAAGTGGTCAGGGACACAGGTAAAAGGCAATACAACTTGATATGGACTTACTATATAACTTTACTCCCCTTTAACCTTTTGGTACTTATCGGCCTTTTATTGGTAATAGCAGTAAATTTGTTTGATAGTCTTAAGTAAAGTCAAACTCAATAAATATGGGAATATGTTGATCAATAAAAATAAAATCTTACACTTTTGTATCACTTGGCAAAAGAACCAATACTTACTGATATTTTTCAGCAGATGTGTTGCGCACTAGATCAGTGCCTTGTTCAATGCTGTGAGTCACACAAAAACACTGAAACTGCACGTTTGAAAACAATCTTGTTTATAATCCTTACATTTGAAATTGACTAAAGCCTTTGAGAAGCAATTGTAGTACTTGAAAACAAACTGAGAGAGTCATTTCGTTAGAAGGAAACGCTGAGATTCTTTGCAATTTTCTAATTATCTTAATGCAAAAACAAATAGAGGCGCATTATAATATTTTGACAGAATTTTAAAAGTACTTACTTACTTACTACTTACTAGCCAACGCCCACTCTTGGCTGTTGGGCCATTTGGTGGCGCGCTGACCAGTAGAGGCGAGAGATCTCTTCTTCCTTCGTGTCGTTCAGGGGTCCATGGTCCAGAGCTGTACATGACTGGAGGTGCTCAGCTGTCATGTCCTCCCCGCTGTCACATAGGGTGCACCTGGGAGACGAGAAGACGTGTATCTTGTTTAGGTGTGCAGCTAGGTAATCGTGTCCAGTTGTGAGTCTAAAAAGTGCAACCCGTCCCGTCGGGGTAACATGTTGTTAATTGGCCCGTTTTCGACAAGAGTAGCTCAACGTTTATTAAGAGATGCTTCTCGTAAGTAGGCTTGAGTGCTCCTCTTTATTGCAGCATTTATTTGTATTTTTATGGAGGGGAGCGAAGTTGCTACGCTCGGCTGTGGGAGCGTTGTTCCTTTTTTTGCCAATGAGTCGGCTAATTCATTACCTCTTATATCCACGTGGCTGGGGATCCATTGTAATTCAATTTTCCATCCCCTATTCATTAGTTTTGACAAATTTTGACGGCAGGCTAGAGTGGATCTGCAATCGGTCTTCTTGTTATTTGTTACGGCCATTATTGCAGCCATTGAGTCTACAAGAAAGACTGCTTGTGCCGGTGTCTTTATTTTCTTCATTTCGTTTGATGCCGCTAGTATGGCGGTTATTTCACCGTCAAAGTTACTTTGGTTGTTGCCAACTGCTAGCGATCCTTCGAAAAGATTACAGTAATAACCAGCTCCAGTCTGTCCTTTGTCTGGGAGGCACGATCCATCGGTATATACATGTAGCCACTGTGTCTCTGGATAGACTGTGTTGATGGTTCTGAGGGCTGCAGCCTTTAGTTCTAGTGGGTTACAATCTTTCTTTGGGATGTTGTGGTCAAGAAGATTTAGGATTCCCTTGGGCAGTGAATTGAACACTTCATGTTTCCTGATATCTGTTGTATGAGTGCCAATGTTGATGTTGTATTTCTTAATCAACTCTTTATATGTGGTTATCGGAGTTTTTTGTGTTTTTAGCCTCGTTGTGGCTTCTTTAAAAGAATTTTTGTTGATCGCCTGCACGTGGTGCCCCCTGCCTGAAATAACTGAACGATCAACACGAGGCTCGCCTTCAGCACGCTGACCATAAAATGACAGAATTTTAAAAGTAAATTCAGATTTTTGTCTTAAATTGTTACGTATTTTTTATAAATAGAAAGAACAATGAACATTTTATTTAAAGAATTCAAGTATAATTAATGCGATGTATATCGCTACAGACAAAAGCAGTTCCTACAATCGCAGATTATAACACTAATAGATGACGCAACTTTTATTGTCAACAATCAATTAATTAAATTGTCACATTTATAGTACAAAATACTGAATTCAATTCAACTGGAAATGCACTAATTGCTTCAAGTGGTTTTCGAGAGAATACAATCTTTCTATTTACAGTTTGACGCAGCTGTGTTTGCAGATACTTTGAAATGCAATAATCCCATGCAATGGAAAAGTTATCTTTGTTAAACAAACGGCAATTTATTCAGAATTTGTCGTCCACAGTAAATAAATGTCGTCGTTATAATAACATTTTAACACCAATGTTTGACATGAGATTTCCACCAACTAGAAATCATATGAAAAAACAAAACGAATTTGTGTGTGTGTATGAAAGAGAGAGAGAGAGAGAGAGAGAGAGAGAGAGAGAGAGAGAGAGAGAGAGAGAGAGAGAGAGAGAGAGAGAGAGAGAGAGGGAGAGGTAAAGTATGTGTGTGTTTGTGTTTGTGTGTATGAGAAAGAGAGAGAGAGAGAGAGAGAGAGAGAGAGAGAGAAAGAGAGAGAGAGGGAGAGGTAAAGTATGTGTGTGTTTGTGTTTGTGTGTATGAGAAAGAGAGAGAGAGAGAGAGAGAGGGAGAGAAAAAGAGAGAAGAGTGTGTGTGTGTGTGTGTGTGTGTAAGAGAACGGGAGAGAGAAAGGTGAAGTATAAGAGAGACAAAGAGAGAGAGAGGAAGAGTGAGAGAAAGAAAGAGATGGAGAGTGTGTGTGTGTGTGTAAGAGAACGGGAGAGAGAGGTGAAGTATAAGAGAGACAAAGAGAGAGAGAGAGAGAGAGAGAGTGAAGAAGTTTGAGAGAAAGAAAGAGATGGAGTGTGTGTGTGTGTGAGACAAAGAGGGAGAGTGAAGAAGAGTGAGAGAAAGAAAGAAATGGAGTGTGTGTGTATTTGTTTTAAAATATAATTCGGTTTTGAACGTTGCTACATATAAGTAGAAGAAACTACATCTAGGAAGATTTTTTTTGATAATAATTTTGTTCATAGTGTTGTTTTCTTATTGCACATACAAGACTGGCGCACGGGGATTAGAAGCAAAGAACTCCCACAGGAGTTTGGAATGTTACAAGGGTAAAGTTTATATGCTTGAAATACACAACCCCAACTTAAATTTAGTGCTTTAAAAGTGGTTCTACAATGCGTTAGATTGCGTAGCATAGACAAATTCAAGGGTTAGCCTTGTAGCCTTGTATTTGCAAAATAGAGAAACCTTCAACATAAAATAGTATTTTCAACATGTTAAATACAAAATAAATAAATTTAATATGAAATTAAGAACGACTAAAGAAGAATGTATAGATGTAATAGCGTCTGAAATCGGTAAACATTTCAACATTTTAAATTGGATTTAAAGGTTGAACTCATATGAAGAAACTTAGCATCGTAGATTTTATGTTGTCATTCTGTTACTGGTGTTTGTGTTAATTAAAGTTAGCGATCTTGTGTTTGCTGGAGAATAACTCTCATGTTATTGCTACACATTATTCCAAGAAGAGAGTTGCTTTGATATCGTATTAAGGAGAACATTATGGAGAGAAGAGGCTCTTTGGAAACGCTAATCTCTCCATCTGAGGACGATAGGTCTTTGAGTAATCAGTCAACGTGCAGCACAGTACAGGAGAGAAGAGGCTCTTTGGAAACGCTAATCTCTCTATCTGAGGACGATAGGTCTTTGAGTAATCAGTCAACGTGCAGCACAGTACAGGAGAGAAGAGGCTCTTTGGAAACGCTAATCTCTCCATCTGAGGACGATAGGTCTTTGAGTAATCAGTCAACGTGCAGCACAGTACAGGAGAGAAGAGGCTCTTTGGAAACGCTAATCTCTCTATCTGAGGACGATAGGTCTTTGAGTAATCAGTCAACGTGCAGCACAGTACAGGAGAGAAGAGGCTCTTTGGAAACGCTAATCTCTCCATCTGAGGACGATAGGTCTTTGAGTAATCAGTCAACGCGCAGCACAGTACAGGATAGGGGGGGGGGGTTAAGTAGTAGTATTTTCAATACTGTTATAATCAAGTAATTATTATAAACAGTTTAATAATCATAAGTCATTCTAATGGTAGAGAAAGTATAATGTAAATGTGTTACAGAGTAATATAATTTATTAAAATCGATTATGAAATTACTTAATATATTGTTCGGTTTTTACATGAGTTCAATAACTTTTAAAGCAATTTTAGAATAAATAAATATTTATCAACTCACACACTTCCTTGGCTATTATTATTTACAAACCCAACATTTATAAAAGCGTTCAAACACTGTTTTAATCAAGACTAATAATAACTACTGAGTTCACTAATTGTATATTTACACTTAACTCTGTCATTAGAGCTTTTACTCTCCCCACTATATTATATGCACTGACTTCACTTCATGATTTATACATCGACTTGCCGCTTCTAGCAATTTCTAGTCGCTTCACTTCTAGAGAATTCTAAGCTTCACGAGAAAGGCTGTTGCGCCCGTTCAAGATTGTCAAGTTGTGTGCTATGAATCATGGGTGCGGCCCGTTACAGTTTAAATCGTCTACAAGTCATGAATATCAAATTTTCAAATAGCAATTTCTTCTAGGGTATGTAACTACAATAAAGGGAGGAATGTATTAAAAAATATGAGGCAAAATATTATACCTCAGAATATTATACCTAAAGGGTTTTTTAATTAAAATGTACAAGTCGATTTTAAAAAAAAAACATAAAAAACAAGTCATACAGCAAGACATTCATTGGGACAGATTAGTTGCAGATTAGAGGACGGCATTTATTATAAACAAATTTTGTTTCCATGAATAAACTCTTTTCTAACGTCTCATGGACAATATGCGGAAAAAAGCTTTCATTTCTAGAAAACTGTTGGAAATAATTGACGTTCAGAATTTTGCTTGATCTTCTCTCTTCCCTCCTCCCCCTTCTTGATCATCTCTCTTGCATCCCCCCACTTGAATTGAAGTTTTCATTTTATTACACAAAGGTAGTTTCTGCGATTGTAACTTGTAAACAGTTTATGTCAAATCACTTCTGAACCTAATGGTATGCGCAGATCACTGGACTTGTTAGGTCGTGGACCACGGCCATCTTCCACTTTATGCCGTATACTATGTATGTACGGTGTTGTTTTAAATTATTTTCGCCCTTAACTGGGAATTTTGGTAAAATAGTTTTTTCTATTACATTTCTGACATTTATTATTATAAAGGTGTAACAAGTAAAACTAAGACTAGTAATTATATTTGCTTATTTTTCTCAGAAGTCAAATAATTCAAACAGATGTATTTCTGATTTATAAACGGAATGTCCATAAACTTCATTGTTAAAGTTAGAAAAATGTTATTTACGTTGTTTAAAATTAGAAAAATGTTATATACGTTGTAACACTTAGAATGAAAAAATATCATTTACGTGGTTACACATAGAATTAAAAAAATATAATTTACATGGTTACACATATAATGAAATATATTATTTACATGGTTACACATAGAATTAAAAAAATATAATTTACATGTAAATAATATTCGAGCTGGCTTGTGAGTGAAAGTTATAATTAAATAATAAAAATATATACAACTCACAAATATACAATTTTTTATTTCAAACGTGTTTCGACGACTACTTTGTCGTCATCTTCAGTGAAAATACACAAATGAAATTAACTTAAAAAAATATATATATATTAAACATAACCTATAAAGTTTTAGCAAAAGTAAAAAGATTTTCACTTTTGTTTTTACTTTTGCTAAAACTTTATAGGTTATGTTTAATATATATATATATATATATATATATATATATATATATATATATATATATATATTTTTTTTTAGTTAATTTCATTTGTGTATTTTCACTGAAGATGACGACAAAGTAGTCGTCGAAACGCGTTTGAAATAAAAAATTGTATATTTGTGAGTTGTATATATTTTTATTATTTATTTATAATTTACATGGTTACACATAGAATTAAAAAAATATAATTTACATGGTTACACATAGAATTAAAAAAATATAATTTACATGGTTACACATAGAATGAAAAAATATCATTTACATTGTTAAACGTAGAATGAAAAAAGATTATTTACGTTGTTACACTTAGAAAAATCGGTTTTAAGTTGTTACACATAGAAAAATGGCAATTAGTTTTCTAAATTTAGAAAATTATTATTTACGTTATTTCAGATAGAATGTTAAACGACATTCAAGTTGTTACACTTGGAAAAATACATTTTATCATTAATATATTTTCCTCAACTAATATTATACATAGTTTACCACTCATATTCTTATAATTTTACCTATCCGAACCTCTTGATTATGTTGTACATTTTATTTAATAATTCATATTTGGTTTAATTCAATTTCAATATTTTATTTAATAATAAATAGATTAAGAAACTTACATACTGTAAAAAATTCTCATAAACCCGCACGCCATTGTATATTAAACGAAGAATTATAATATAACGGTTATGATATTACATTATGCTTTTGCAAAATTACAAGTTATTGAATTGGTTTCTATTATTTCGCCCTGACGAAAACATTAACAGTTGTAAAGAACAAGGGAACGGAATCACCGAGATCTGAATACATCCAGACAACACCACTCTCGTTTTACATTTCACAATAATGCGCCGGCCAGTTAAGCAAATTGCTTTAGCATGTTGTGATTAGTAAGATTGTTTCAAGTAATTTTACAAAACACTAGAACGGCAAAACGCAGGGCTATTGAATGAAACTGTTACTGTCATTAGGTACAGTCTGTTCGCTAAACTGTATTGTACAGTCGAGGTACAATTACGCCATTACGGGGGAGGGGGACAAAATCCCGAAGGAATGACTTGTTAACCCGCCAACATGTCACTACTGAATGGCTTCAAAGAATTTATGTTTATATTGGAAAGGTTTTCAAGCGAAAATGTTTGTAAACGCTTATGGGGTAATTGTTATTAGGTGCAAATTTATCTCACCTGAAGCTTGCTATTTTGTATGAATAAAAAACCAAAACAAGTTAGTTCAGTACAACTAAAGAATCAAACTAAATAACTCGAAAGTGTGTATAAGTGATATTTGTGTGCTAGGGAAACTATAGATTGATAGACTGTTCAATGCGGCTCATACTTACAAACTAAATAATTCGAAAGTGTGTATAAGTGATATTTGTGTGCTAGGGAAACTATAGATTGATAGACATCCCAGTGTGACTCATACTTACAAACTAAATAATTCGAAAGTGTGTATAAGTGATATTTGTGTGCTAGGGAAACTATAGATTGATAGACAGTCCAGTGTGACTCATACTTACAAACTAAATAACTCGAAAGTGTGTATAAGTGATATTTGTGTGCTAGGGAAACTATAGATTGATAGACAGTCCAGTGTGACTCATACTTACAAACTAAATAATTCGAAAGTGTGTATAAGTGATATTTGTGTGCTAGGGAAACTATAGATTGATAGACAGTCCAGTGTGACTCATACTTACAAACTAAATAATTCGAAAGTGTGTATAAGTGATATTTGTGTGCTAGGGAAACTATAGATTGATAGGCAGTCCAGTGTGACTCATACTTACAAACTAAATAACTCGAAAGTGTGTATAAGTGATATTTGTGTGCTGGGGAAACTATAGATTGATAGACATTCCAGTGTGACTCATACTTACAAACTAAATAACTCGAAAGTGTGTATAAGTGATATTTGTGTGCTGGGGAAACTATAGATTAATAGACATTCCAGTGTGACTCATACTTACAAACTAAATAACTCGAAAGTGTGTATAAGTGATATTTGTGTGCTGGGGAAACTATAGATTGATAGACATTCCAGTGTGACTCATACTCACAAACTAAATAATTCGAAAGTGTGTATAAGTGATATTTGTGTGCTAGGGAAACTATAAATTGATAGACAGTCCAGTGTGACTCATACTTACAAACTAAATAATTCGAAAGTGTGTATAAGTGATATTTGTGTGCTAGGGAAACTATAGATTGATAGACATTCCAGTGTGACTCATACTTACAAACTAAATAATTCGAAAGTGTGTATAAGTGATATTTGTGTGCTAGGGAAACTATAGATTGATAGACATTCCAGTGTGACTCATACTTACAAACTAAATAATTCGAAAGTGTGTATAAGTGATATTTGTGTGCTAGGGAAACTATAGATTGATAGACATTCCAGTGTGACTCATACTTACAAACTAAATAATTCGAAAGTGTGTATAAGTGATATTTGTGTGCTAGGGAAACTATAGATTGATAGACATTCCAGTGTGACTCATACTTACAAACTAAATAATTCGAAAGTGTTTATAAGTGATATTTGTGTGCTAGGGAAACTATAGATTGAGAGACAGTCCAATGCGACTCATACTTACAAACTAAATAATTCGAAAGTGTGTATAAGTGATATTTGTGTGCTAGGGAAACTATAGATTGATAGACTGTCCAATGCGACTCATACTTACAAACTAAATAATTCGAAAGTGTGTATAAGTGATATTTGTGTGCTAGGGAAACTATAGATTGATAGACAGTCCAATGCGACTCATACTTACAAACTAAATAATTCGAAAGTGTGTATAAGTGATATTTGTGTGCTAGGGAAACTATAGATTGATAGACAGTCCAATGCGACTCATACTTACAAACTAAATAATTCGAAAGTGTGTATAAGTGATATTTGTGTGCTAGGGAAACTATAGATTGATAGACTGTCCAATGCGACTCATACTTACAAACTAAATAATTCGAAAGTGTGTATAAGTGATATTTGTGTGCTAGGGAAACTATAGATTGATAGACAGTCCAATGCGACTCATACTTACAAACTAAATAATTCGAAAGTGTGTATAAGTGATATTTGTGTGCTAGGGAAACTATAGATTGATAGACTGTCCAATGCGACTCATACTTACAAACTAAATAATTCGAAAGTGTGTATAAGTGATATTTGTGTGCTAGGGAAACTATAGATTGATAGACAGTCCAATGCGACTCATACTTACAAACTAAATAATTCGAAAGTGTGTATAAGTGATATTTGTGTGCTAGGGAAACTATAGATTGATAGACAGTCCAATGCGACTCATACTTACAAACTAAATAATTCGAAAGTGTGTATAAGTGATATTTGTGTGCTAGGGAAACTATAGATTGATAGACAGTCCAATGCGACTCATACTTACAAACTAAATAATTCGAAAGTGTGTATAAGTGATATTTGTGTGCTAGGGAAACTATAGATTGATAGACTGTCCAATGCGACTCATACTTACAAACTAAATAATTCGAAAGTGTGTATAAGTGATATTTGTGTGCTAGGGAAACTATAGATTGATAGACATTCCAGTGTGACTCATACTTACAAACTAAATAACTCGAAAGTGTGTATAAGTGATATTTGTGTGCTGGGGAAACTATAGATTGATAGACATTCCAGTGTGACTCATACTTACAAACTAAATAACTCGAAAGTGTGTATAAGTGATATTTGTGTGCTGGGGAAACTATAGATTGATAGACATTCCAGTGTGACTCATACTCACAAACTAAATAATTCGAAAGTGTGTATAAGTGATATTTGTGTGCTAGGGAAACTATAGATTGATAGACATTCCAGTGTGACTCATACTCACAAACTAAATAATTCGAAAGTGTGTATAAGTGATATTTGTGTGCTAGGGAAACTATAGATTGATAGACATTCCAGTGTGACTCATACTTACAAACTAAATAATTCGAAAGTGTGTATAAGTGATATTTGTGTGCTAGGGAAACTATAGATTGATAGACATTCCAGTGTGACTCATACTTACAAACTAAATAATTCGAAAGTGTGTATAAGTGATATTTGTGTGCTAGGGAAACTATAGATTGATAGACATCCCAGTGTGACTCATACTTACAAACTAAATAATTCGAAAGTGTGTATATGTGATATTTGTGTGCTAGGGAAACTATAGATTGATAGACAGTCCAGTGTGACTCATACTTACAAACTAAATAATTCGAAAGTGTGTATAAGTGATATTTGTGTGCTAGGGAAACTATAGATTGATAGACAGTCCAATGCGACTCATACTTACAAACTAAATAATTCGAAAGTGTGTATAAGTGATATTTGTGTGCTAGGGAAACTATAGATTGATAGACAGTCCAATGCGACTCATACTTACAAACTAAATAATTCGAAAGTGTGTATAAGTGATATTTGTGTGCTAGGGAAACTATAGATTGATAGACAGTCCAGTGCGACTCATACTTACAAACTAAATAATTCGAAAGTGTGTATAAGTGATATTTGTGTGCTAGGGAAACTATAGATTGATAGACAGTCCAATGCGACTCATACTTACAAACTAAATATTTCGAAAGTGTGTATAAGTGATATTTGTGTGCTACGGAAACTATAGATTGAGAGACAGTCCAATGCGACTCATACTTACAAACTAAATAATTCGAAAGTGTGTATAAGTGATATTTGTGTGCTAGGGAAACTATAGATTGATAGACAGTCCAATGCGACTCATACTTACAAACTAAATAAATCGAAAGTGTGTATAAGTGATATTTGTGTGCTAGGGAAACTATAGATTGATAGACAGTCCAGTGCGACTCATACTTACAAACTAAATAATTCGAAAGTGTGTATATGTGATATTTGTGTGCTAGGGAAACTATAGATTGATAGACAGTCCAGTGTGACTCATACTTACAAACTAAATAATTCGAAAGTGTGTATAAGTGATATTTGTGTGCTAGGGAAACTATAGATTGATAGACAGTCCAATGCGACTCATACTTACAAACTAAATAATTCGAAAGTGTGTATAAGTGATATTTGTGTGCTAGGGAAACTATAGATTGATAGACAGTCCAATGCGACTCATACTTACAAACTAAATAATTCGAAAGTGTGTATAAGTGATATTTGTGTGCTAGGGAAACTATAGATTGATAGACAGTCCAATGCGACTCATACTTACAAACTAAATAATTCGAAAGTGTGTATAAGTGATATTTGTGTGCTAGGGAAACTATAGATTGATAGACAGTCCAATGCGACTCATACTTACAAACTAAATAATTCGAAAGTGTGTATAAGTGATATTTGTGTGCTAGGGAAACTATAGATTGATAGACAGTCCAGTGCGACTCATACTTACAAACTAAATAATTCGAAAGTGTGTATATGTGATATTTGTGTGCTAGGGAAACTATAGATTGAGAGACAGTCCAGTGCGACTCATACTTACAAACTAAATAATTCGAAAGTGTGTATAAGTGATATTTGTGTGCTAGGGAAACTATAGATTGATAGACAGTCCAATGCGACTCATACTTACAAACTAAATAATTCGAAAGTGTGTATAAGTGATATTTGTGTGCTAGGGAAACTATAGATTGATAGACAGTCCAGTGTGACTCATACTTACAAACTAAATAATTCGAAAGTGTGTATAAGTGATATTTGTGTGCTAGGGAAACTATAGATTGATAGACAGTCCAATGCGACTCATACTTACAAACTAAATAATTCGAAAGTGTGTATAAGTGATATTTGTGTGCTAGGGAAACTATAGATTGATAGACAGTCCAGTGCGACTCATACTTACAAACTAAATAATTCGAAAGTGTGTATAAGTGATATTTGTGTGCTAGGGAAACTATAGATTGAGAGACAGTCCAATGCGACTCATACTTACAAACTAAATAATTCGAAAGTGTGTATAAGTGATATTTGTGTGCTAGGGAAACTATAGATTGATAGACTGTCCAATGCGACTCATACTTACAAACTAAATAATTCGAAAGTGTGTATAAGTGATATTTGTGTGCTAGGGAAACTATAGATTGATAGACAGTCCAATGCGACTCATACTTACAAACTAAATAATTCGAAAGTGTGTATAAGTGATATTTGTGTGCTAGGGAAACTATAGATTGATAGACAGTCCAGTGTGACTCATACTTACAAACTAAATAATTCGAAAGTGTGTATATGTGATATTTGTGTGCTAGGGAAACTATAGATTGATAGACAGTCCAATGCGACTCATACTTACAAACTAAATAATTCGAAAGTGTGTATAAGTGATATTTGTGTGCTAGGGAAACTATAGATTGAGAGACAGTCCAATGCGACTCATACTTACAAACTAAATAATTCGAAAGTGTGTATAAGTGATATTTGTGTGCTAGGGAAACTATAGATTGATAGACTGTCCAATGCGACTCATACTTACAAACTAAATAATTCGAAAGTGTGTATAAGTGATATTTGTGTGCTAGGGAAACTATAGATTGATAGACTGTCCAATGCCACTCATACTTACAAACTAAATAATTCGAAAGTGTGTATAAGTGATATTTGTGTGCTAGGGAAACTATAGATTGATAGACAGTCCAATGCGACTCATACTTACAAATTAAATAATTCGAAAGTGTGTATAAGTGATATTTGTGTGCTAGGGAAACTATAGATTGATAGACAGTCCAGTGCGACTCATACTTACAAATTAAATAATTCGAAAGTGTGTATAAGTGATATTTGTGTGCTAGGGAAACTATAGATTGATAGACAGTCCAGTGCGACTCATACTTACAAACTAAATAATTCGAAAGTGTGTATAAGTGATATTTGTGTGCTAGGGAAACTATAGATTGAGAGACAGTCCAATGCGACTCATACTTACAAATTAAATAATTCGAAAGTGTGTATAAGTGATATTTGTGTGCTAGGGAAACTATAGATTGAGAGACAGTCCAATGCGACTCATACTTACAAATTAAATAATTCGAAAGTGTGTATAAGTGATATTTGTGTGCTAGGGAAACTATAGATTGAGAGACAGTCCAATGCGACTCATACTTACAAATTAAATAATTCGAAAGTGTGTATAAGTGATATTTGTGTGCTAGGGAAACTATAGATTGAGAGACAGTCCAATGCGACTCATACTTACAAATTAAATAATTCGAAAGTGTGTATAAGTGATATTTGTGTGCTAGGGAAACTATAGATTGATAGACAGTCCAATGCGACTCATACTTACAAATTAAATAATTCGAAAGTGTGTATAAGTGATATTTGTGTGCTAGGGAAACTATAGATTGAGAGACAGTCCAATGCGACTCATACTTACAAATTAAATAATTCGAAAGTGTGTATAAGTGATATTTGTGTGCTAGGGAAACTATAGATTGAGAGACAGTCCAATGCGACTCATACTTACAAATTAAATAATTCGAAAGTGTGTATAAGTGATATTTGTGTGCTAGGGAAACTATAGATTGAGAGACAGTCCAATGCGACTCATACTTACAAATTAAATAATTCGAAAGTGTGTATAAGTGATATTTGTGTGCTAGGGAAACTATAGATTGAGAGACAGTCCAATGCGACTCATACTTACAAATTAAATAATTCGAAAGTGTGTATAAGTGATATTTGTGTGCTAGGGAAACTATAGATTGATAGACAGTCCAATGCGACTCATACTTACAAATTAAATAATTCGAAAGTGTGTATAAGTGATATTTGTGTGCTAGGGAAACTATAGATTGAGAGACAGTCCAATGCGACTCATACTTACAAATTAAATAATTCGAAAGTGTGTATAAGTGATATTTGTGTGCTAGGGAAACTATAGATTGATAGACAGTCCAATGCGACTCATACTTACAAATTAAATAATTCGAAAGTGTGTATAAGTGATATTTGTGTGCTAGGGAAACTATAGATTGATAGACAGTCCAATGCGACTCATACTTACAAATTAAATAATTCGAAAGTGTGTATAAGTGATATTTGTGTGCTAGGGAAACTATAGATTGATAGACAGTCCAATGCGACTCATACTTACAAATTAAATAATTCGAAAGTGTGTATAAGTGATATTTGTGTGCTAGGGAAACTATAGATTGATAGACAGTCCAATGCGACTCATACTTACAAATTAAATAATTCGAAAGTGTGTATAAGTGATATTTGTGTGCTAGGGAAACTATAGATTGATAGACAGTCCAATGCGACTCATACTTACAAATTAAATAATTCGAAAGTGTGTATAAGTGATATTTGTGTGCTAGGGAAACTATAGATTGATAGACAGTCCAATGCGACTCATACTTACAAATTAAATAATTCGAAAGTGTGTATAAGTGATATTTGTGTGCTAGGGAAACTATAGATTGAGAGACAGTCCAATGCGACTCATACTTACAAATTAAATAATTCGAAAGTGTGTATAAGTGATATTTGTGTGCTAGGGAAACTATAGATTGATAGACAGTCCAATGCGACTCATACTTACAAATTAAATAATTCGAAAGTGTGTATAAGTGATATTTGTGTGCTAGGGAAACTATAGATTGAGAGACAGTCCAATGCGACTCATACTTACAAATTAAATAATTCGAAAGTGTGTATAAGTGATATTTGTGTGCTAGGGAAACTATAGATTGATAGACAGTCCAATGCGACTCATACTTACAAATTAAATAATTCGAAAGTGTGTATAAGTGATATTTGTGTGCTAGGGAAACTATAGATTGAGAGACAGTCCAATGCGACTCATACTTACAAATTAAATAATTCGAAAGTGTGTATAAGTGATATTTGTGTGCTAGGGAAACTATAGATTGAGAGACAGTCCAATGCGACTCATACTTACAAATTAAATAATTCGAAAGTGTGTATAAGTGATATTTGTGTGCTAGGGAAACTATAGATTGATAGACAGTCCAATGCGACTCATACTTACAAATTAAATAATTCGAAAGTGTGTATAAGTGATATTTGTGTGCTAGGGAAACTATAGATTGAGAGACAGTCCAATGCGACTCATACTTACAAATTAAATAATTCGAAAGTGTGTATAAGTGATATTTGTGTGCTAGGGAAACTATAGATTGAGAGACAGTCCAATGCGACTCATACTTACAAATTAAATAATTCGAAAGTGTGTATAAGTGATATTTGTGTGCTAGGGAAACTATAGATTGAGAGACAGTCCAGTGCGACTCATACTTACAAACTAAATAATTCGAAAGTGTGTATAAGTGATATTTGTGTGCTAGGGAAACTATAGATTGAGAGACAGTCCAATGCGACTCATACTTACAAATTAAATAATTCGAAAGTGTGTATAAGTGATATTTGTGTGCTAGGGAAACTATAGATTGAGAGACAGTCCAATGCGACTCATACTTACAAATTAAATAATTCGAAAGTGTGTATAAGTGATATTTGTGTGCTAGGGAAACTATAGATTGATAGACAGTCCAATGCGACTCATACTTACAAACTAAATAATTCGAAAGTGTGTATAAGTGATATTTGTGTGCTAGGGAAACTATAGATTGAGAGACAGTCCAGTGCGACTCATACTTACAAACTAAATAATTCGAAAGTGTGTATAAGTGATATTTGTGTGCTAGGGAAACTATAGATTGAGAGACAGTCCAATGCGACTCATACTTACAAATTAAATAATTCGAAAGTGTGTATAAGTGATATTTGTGTGCTAGGGAAACTATAGATTGATAGACAGTCCAGTGCGACTCATACTTACAAACTAAATAATTCGAAAGTGTGTATAAGTGATATTTGTGTGCTAGGGAAACTATAGATTGATAGACAGTCCAGTGTGACTCATACTTACAAACTAAATAATTCGAAAGTGTGTATAAGTGATATTTGTGTGCTAGGGAAACTATAGATTGATAGACAGTCCAATGCGACTCATACTTACAAATTAAATAATTCGAAAGTGTGTATAAGTGATATTTGTGTGCTAGGGAAACTATAGATTGATAGACAGTCCAATGCGACTCATACTTACAAACTAAATAATTCGAAAGTGTGTATAAGTGATATTTGTGTGCTAGGGAAACTATAGATTGATAGACAGTCCAATGCGACTCATACTTACAAACTAAATAATTCGAAAGTGTGTATAAGTGATATTTGTGTGCTAGGGAAACTATAGATTGATAGACAGTCCAATGCGACTCATACTTACAAACTAAATAATTCGAAAGTGTGTATAAGTGATATTTGTGTGCTAGGGAAACTATAGATTGATAGACAGTCCAATGCGACTCATACTTACAAACTAAATAATTCGAAAGTGTGTATAAGTGATATTTGTGTGCTAGGGAAACTATAGATTGATAGACAGTCCAGTGCGACTCATACTTACAAACTAAATAATTCGAAAGTGTGTATAAGTGATATTTGTGTGCTAGGGAAACTATAGATTGATAGACAGTCCAGTGCGACTCATACTTACAAATTAAATAATTCGAAAGTGTGTATAAGTGATATTTGTGTGCTAGGGAAACTATAGATTGATAGACAGTCCAATGCGACTCATACTTACAAATTAAATAATTCGAAAGTGTGTATAAGTGATATTTGTGTGCTAGGGAAACTATAGATTGATAGACAGTCCAATGCGACTCATACTTACAAATTAAATAATTCGAAAGTGTGTATAAGTGATATTTGTGTGCTAGGGAAACTATAGATTGATAGACAGTCCAATGCGACTCATACTTACAAATTAAATAATTCGAAAGTGTGTATAAGTGATATTTGTGTGCTAGGGAAACTATAGATTGATAGACAGTCCAATGCGACTCATACTTACAAATTAAATAATTCGAAAGTGTGTATAAGTGATATTTGTGTGCTAGGGAAACTATAGATTGATAGACAGTCCAATGCGACTCATACTTACAAATTAAATAATTCGAAAGTGTGTATAAGTGATATTTGTGTGCTAGGGAAACTATAGATTGATAGACAGTCCAATGCGACTCATACTTACAAATTAAATAATTCGAAAGTGTGTATAAGTGATATTTGTGTGCTAGGGAAACTATAGATTGATAGACAGTCCAATGCGACTCATACTTACAAATTAAATAATTCGAAAGTGTGTATAAGTGATATTTGTGTGCTAGGGAAACTATAGATTGATAGACAGTCCAATGCGACTCATACTTACAAATTAAATAATTCGAAAGTGTGTATAAGTGATATTTGTGTGCTAGGGAAACTATAGATTGAGAGACAGTCCAATGCGACTCATACTTACAAATTAAATAATTCGAAAGTGTGTATAAGTGATATTTGTGTGCTAGGGAAACTATAGATTGATAGACAGTCCAATGCGACTCATACTTACAAATTAAATAATTCGAAAGTGTGTATAAGTGATATTTGTGTGCTAGGGAAACTATAGATTGAGAGACAGTCCAATGCGACTCATACTTACAAATTAAATAATTCGAAAGTGTGTATAAGTGATATTTGTGTGCTAGGGAAACTATAGATTGATAGACAGTCCAATGCGACTCATACTTACAAATTAAATAATTCGAAAGTGTGTATAAGTGATATTTGTGTGCTAGGGAAACTATAGATTGAGAGACAGTCCAATGCGACTCATACTTACAAATTAAATAATTCGAAAGTGTGTATAAGTGATATTTGTGTGCTAGGGAAACTATAGATTGAGAGACAGTCCAATGCGACTCATACTTACAAATTAAATAATTCGAAAGTGTGTATAAGTGATATTTGTGTGCTAGGGAAACTATAGATTGATAGACAGTCCAATGCGACTCATACTTACAAATTAAATAATTCGAAAGTGTGTATAAGTGATATTTGTGTGCTAGGGAAACTATAGATTGAGAGACAGTCCAATGCGACTCATACTTACAAATTAAATAATTCGAAAGTGTGTATAAGTGATATTTGTGTGCTAGGGAAACTATAGATTGAGAGACAGTCCAATGCGACTCATACTTACAAATTAAATAATTCGAAAGTGTGTATAAGTGATATTTGTGTGCTAGGGAAACTATAGATTGAGAGACAGTCCAGTGCGACTCATACTTACAAACTAAATAATTCGAAAGTGTGTATAAGTGATATTTGTGTGCTAGGGAAACTATAGATTGAGAGACAGTCCAATGCGACTCATACTTACAAATTAAATAATTCGAAAGTGTGTATAAGTGATATTTGTGTGCTAGGGAAACTATAGATTGAGAGACAGTCCAATGCGACTCATACTTACAAATTAAATAATTCGAAAGTGTGTATAAGTGATATTTGTGTGCTAGGGAAACTATAGATTGATAGACAGTCCAATGCGACTCATACTTACAAACTAAATAATTCGAAAGTGTGTATAAGTGATATTTGTGTGCTAGGGAAACTATAGATTGAGAGACAGTCCAGTGCGACTCATACTTACAAACTAAATAATTCGAAAGTGTGTATAAGTGATATTTGTGTGCTAGGGAAACTATAGATTGAGAGACAGTCCAATGCGACTCATACTTACAAATTAAATAATTCGAAAGTGTGTATAAGTGATATTTGTGTGCTAGGGAAACTATAGATTGATAGACAGTCCAGTGCGACTCATACTTACAAACTAAATAATTCGAAAGTGTGTATAAGTGATATTTGTGTGCTAGGGAAACTATAGATTGATAGACAGTCCAGTGTGACTCATACTTACAAACTAAATAATTCGAAAGTGTGTATAAGTGATATTTGTGTGCTAGGGAAACTATAGATTGATAGACAGTCCAATGCGACTCATACTTACAAATTAAATAATTCGAAAGTGTGTATAAGTGATATTTGTGTGCTAGGGAAACTATAGATTGATAGACAGTCCAATGCGACTCATACTTACAAACTAAATAATTCGAAAGTGTGTATAAGTGATATTTGTGTGCTAGGGAAACTATAGATTGATAGACAGTCCAATGCGACTCATACTTACAAACTAAATAATTCGAAAGTGTGTATAAGTGATATTTGTGTGCTAGGGAAACTATAGATTGATAGACAGTCCAATGCGACTCATACTTACAAACTAAATAATTCGAAAGTGTGTATAAGTGATATTTGTGTGCTAGGGAAACTATAGATTGATAGACAGTCCAATGCGACTCATACTTACAAACTAAATAATTCGAAAGTGTGTATAAGTGATATTTGTGTGCTAGGGAAACTATAGATTGATAGACAGTCCAGTGCGACTCATACTTACAAACTAAATAATTCGAAAGTGTGTATAAGTGATATTTGTGTGCTAGGGAAACTATAGATTGATAGACAGTCCAGTGCGACTCATACTTACAAACTAAATAATTCGAAAGTGTGTATAAGTGATATTTGTGTGCTAGGGAAACTATAGATTGATAGACAGTCCAATGCGACTCATACTTACAAACTAAATAATTCGAAAGTGTGTATAAGTGATATTTGTGTGCTAGGGAAACTATAGATTGATAGACAGTCCAGTGTGACTCATACTTACAAACTAAATAATTCGAAAGTGTGTATAAGTGATATTTGTGTGCTAGGGAAACTATAGATTGATAGACAGTCCAATGCGACTCATACTTACAAACTAAATAATTCGAAAGTGTGTATAAGTGATATTTGTGTGCTAGGGAAACTATAGATTGATAGACAGTCCAATGCGACTCATACTTACAAACTAAATAATTCGAAAGTGTGTATAAGTGATATTTGTGTGCTAGGGAAACTATAGATTGATAGACAGTCCAGTGTGACTCATACTTACAAACTAAATAATTCGAAAGTGTGTATAAGTGATATTTGTGTGCTAGGGAAACTATAGATTGATAGACAGTCCAATGCGACTCATACTTACAAACTAAATAATTCGAAAGTGTGTATAAGTGATATTTGTGTGCTAGGGAAACTATAGATTGATAGACAGTCCAGTGTGACTCATACTTACAAACTAAATAATTCGAAAGTGTGTATAAGTGATATTTTTGTGCTAGGGAAACTATAGATTGATAGACAGTCCAATGCGACTCATACTTACAAATTAAATAATTCGAAAGTGTGTATAAGTGATATTTGTGTGCTAGGGAAACTATAGATTGAGAGACAGTCCAATGCGACTCATACTTACAAATTAAATAATTCGAAAGTGTGTATAAGTGATATTTGTGTGCTAGGGAAACTATAGATTGATAGACAGTCCAATGCGACTCATACTTACAAATTAAATAATTCGAAAGTGTGTATAAGTGATATTTGTGTGCTAGGGAAACTATAGATTGAGAGACAGTCCAATGCGACTCATACTTACAAACTAAATAATTCGAAAGTGTGTATAAGTGATATTTGTGTGCTAGGGAAACTATAGATTGAGAGACAGTCCAATGCGACTCATACTTACAAATTAAATAATTCGAAAGTGTGTATAAGTGATATTTGTGTGCTAGGGAAACTATAGATTGATAGACAGTCCAATGCGACTCATACTTACAAATTAAATAATTCGAAAGTGTGTATAAGTGATATTTGTGTGCTAGGGAAACTATAGATTGAGAGACAGTCCAATGCGACTCATACTTACAAATTAAATAATTCGAAAGTGTGTATAAGTGATATTTGTGTGCTAGGGAAACTATAGATTGAGAGACAGTCCAATGCGACTCATACTTACAAATTAAATAATTCGAAAGTGTGTATAAGTGATATTTGTGTGCTAGGGAAACTATAGATTGATAGACAGTCCAATGCGACTCATACTTACAAATTAAATAATTCGAAAGTGTGTATAAGTGATATTTGTGTGCTAGGGAAACTATAGATTGATAGACAGTCCAGTGCGACTCATACTTACAAACTAAATAATTCGAAAGTGTGTATAAGTGATATTTGTGTGCTAGGGAAACTATAGATTGATAGACAGTCCAGTGCGACTCATACTTACAAACTAAATAATTCGAAAGTGTGTATAAGTGATATTTGTGTGCTAGGGAAACTATAGATTGATAGACAGTCCAGTGTGACTCATACTTACAAACTAAATAATTCGAAAGTGTGTATAAGTGATATTTGTGTGCTAGGGAAACTATAGATTGATAGACAGTCCAATGCGACTCATACTTACAAACTAAATAATTCGAAAGTGTGTATAAGTGATATTTGTGTGCTAGGGAAACTATAGATTGATAGACAGTCCAATGCGACTCATACTTACAAACTAAATAATTCGAAAGTGTGTATAAGTGATATTTGTGTGCTAGGGAAACTATAGATTGATAGACAGTCCAATGCGACTCATACTTACAAACTAAATAATTCGAAAGTGTGTATAAGTGATATTTGTGTGCTAGGGAAACTATAGATTGATAGACAGTCCAATGCGACTCATACTTACAAACTAAATAATTCGAAAGTGTGTATAAGTGATATTTGTGTGCTAGGGAAACTATAGATTGATAGACAGTCCAATGCGACTCATACTTACAAACTAAATAATTCGAAAGTGTGTATAAGTGATATTTGTGTGCTAGGGAAACTATAGATTGATAGACAGTCCAGTGCGACTCATACTTACAAACTAAATAATTCGAAAGTGTGTATAAGTGATATTTGTGTGCTAGGGAAACTATAGGATTGATAGACAGTCCAGTGCGACTCATACTTACAAACTAAATAATTCGAAAGTGTGTATAAGTGATATTTGTGTGCTAGGGAAACTATAGATTGATAGACAGTCCAATGCGACTCATACTTACAAACTAAATAATTCGAAAGTGTGTATAAGTGATATTTGTGTGCTAGGGAAACTATAGATTGATAGACAGTCCAGTGTGACTCATACTTACAAACTAAATAATTCGAAAGTGTGTATAAGTGATATTTGTGTGCTAGGGAAACTATAGATTGATAGACAGTCCAATGCGACTCATACTTACAAACTAAATAATTCGAAAGTGTGTATAAGTGATATTTGTGTGCTAGGGAAACTATAGATTGATAGACAGTCCAATGCGACTCATACTTACAAACTAAATAATTCGAAAGTGTGTATAAGTGATATTTGTGTGCTAGGGAAACTATAGATTGATAGACTGTCCAATGCGACTCATACGTACAAACTAAATAATTCGAAAGTGTGTATAAGTGATATTTGTGTGCTAGGGAAACTATAGATTGATAGACTGTCCAATGCGACTCATACTTACAAACTAAATAATTCGAAAGTGTGTATAAGTGATATTTGTGTGCTAGGGAAACTATAGATTGATAGACAGTCCAATGCGACTCATACTTACAAACTAAATAATTCGAAAGTGTGTATAAGTGATATTTGTGTGCTAGGGAAACTATAGATTGATAGACAGTCCAATGCGACTCATACTTACAAACTAAATAATTCGAAAGTGTGTATATGTGATATTTGTGTGCTAGGGAAACTATAGATTGATAGACAGTCCAGTGTGACTCATACTTACAAACTAAATAATTCGAAAGTGTGTATAAGTGATATTTGTGTGCCATGGAAACTATAGATTGAGAGACAGTCCAATGCGACTCATACTTACAAACTAAATAATTCGAAAGTGTGTATATGTGATATTTGTGTGCTAGGGAAACTATAGATTGATAGACAGTCCAGTGTGACTCATACTTACAAACTAAATAATTCGAAAGTGTGTATAAGTGATATTTATGTGCTAGGGAAACTATAGATTGATAGACAGTCCAGTGTGACTCATACTTACAAACTAAATAATTCGAAAGTGTGTATAAGTGATATTTGTGTGCTAGGGAAACTATAGATTGAGAGACAGTCCAATGCGACTCATACTTACAAACTAAATAATTCGAAAGTGTGTATATGTGATATTTGTGTGCTAGGGAAACTATAGATTGATAGACAGTCCAGTGTGACTCATACTTACAAACTAAATAATTCGAAAGTGTGTATATGTGATATTTGTGTGCTAGGGAAACTATAGATTGAGAGACAGTCCAGTGTGACTCATACTTACAAACTAAATAATTCGAAAGTGTGTATATGTGATATTTGTGTGCTAGGGAAACTATAGATTGAGAGACAGTCCAGTGTGACTCATACTTACAAACTAAATAATTCGAAAGTGTGTATATGTGATATTTGTGTGCTAGGGAAACTATAGATTGATAGACAGTCCAGTGTGACTCATACTTACAAACTAAATAATTCGAAAGTGTGTATATGTGATATTTGTGTGCTAGGGAAACTATAGATTGAGAGACAGTCCAGTGTGACTCATACTTACAAACTAAATAATTCGAAAGTGTGTATATGTGATATTTGTGTGCTAGGGAAACTATAGATTGATAGACAGTCCAGTGTGACTCATACTTACAAACTAAATAATTCGAAAGTGTGTATAAGTGATATTTGTGTGCTAGGGAAACTATAGATTGAGAGACAGTCCAATGCGACTCATACTTACAAACTAAATAATTCGAAAGTGTGTATATGTGATATTTGTGTGCTAGGGAAACTATAGATTGATAGACAGTCCAGTGTGACTCATACTTACAAACTAAATAATTCGAAAGTGTGTATAAGTGATATTTGTGTGCTAGGGAAACTATAGATTGATAGACAGTCCAATGCGACTCATACTTACAAACTAAATAATTCGAAAGTGTGTATAAGTGATATTTGTGTGCTAGGGAAACTATAGATTGAGAGACAGTCCAATGCGACTCATACTTACAAATTAAATAATTCGAAAGTGTGTATAAGTGATATTTGTGTGCTAGGGAAACTATAGATTGAGAGACAGTCCAATGCGACTCATACTTACAAACTAAATAATTCGAAAGTGTGTATATGTGATATTTGTGTGCTAGGGAAACTATAGATTGAGAGACAGTCCAATGCGACTCATACTTACAAACTAAATAATTCGAAAGTGTGTATATGTGATATTTGTGTGCTAGGGAAACTATAGATTGATAGACAGTCCAGTGTGACTCATACTTACAAACTAAATAATTCGAAAGTGTGTATAAGTGATATTTGTGTGCTAGGGAAACTATAGATTGATAGACAGTCCAGTGTGACTCATACTTACAAACTAAATAATTCGAAAGTGTGTATAAGTGATATTTGTGTGCTAGGGAAACTATAGATTGATAGACAGTCCAGTGCGACTCATACTTACAAACTAAATAATTCGAAAGTGTGTATAAGTGATATTTGTGTGCTAGGGAAACTATAGATTGATAGACTGTCCAATGCGACTCATACTTACAAACTAAATAATTCGAAAGTGTGTATAAGTGATATTTGTGTGCTAGGGAAACTATAGATTGATAGACTGTCCAATGCGACTCATACTTACAAACTAAATAATTCGAAAGTGTGTATAAGTGATATTTGTGTGCTAGGGAAACTATAGATTGATAGACAGTCCAGTGTGACTCATACTTACAAACTAAATAATTCGAAAGTGTGTATAAGTGATATTTGTGTGCTAGGGAAACTATAGATTGATAGACAGTCCAGTGCGACTCATACTTACAAACTAAATAATTCGAAAGTGTGTATAAGTGATATTTGTGTGCTAGGGAAACTATAGATTGATAGACTGTCCAATGCGACTCATACTTACAAACTAAATAATTCGAAAGTGTGTATAAGTGATATTTGTGTGCTAGGGAAACTATAGATTGATAGACAGTCCAGTGTGACTCATACTTACAACCTAAATAATTCGAAAGTGTGTATAAGTGATATTTGTGTGCTAGGGAAACTATAGATTGATAGACAGTCCAGTGCGACTCATACTTACAAACTAAATAATTCGAAAGTGTGTATAAGTGATATTTGTGTGCTAGGGAAACTATAGATTGATAGACAGTCCAGTGCGACTCATACTTACAAACTAAATAATTCGAAAGTGTGTATAAGTGATATTTGTGAGCTACGGAAACTATAGATTGATAGACAGTCCAGTGCGACTCATACTTACAAACTAAATAATTCGAAAGTGTGTATAAGTGATATTTGTGTGCTAGGGAAACTATAGATTGATAGACTGTCCAATGCGACTCATACTTACAAACTAAATAATTCGAAAGTGTGTATAAGTGATATTTGTGTGCTAGGGAAACTATAGATTGATAGACAGTCCAGTGTGACTCATACTTACAAACTAAATAATTCGAAAGTGTGTATAAGTGATATTTGTGTGCTAGGGAAACTATAGATTGATAGACAGTCCAGTGCGACTCATACTTACAAACTAAATAATTCGAAAGTGTGTATAAGTGATATTTGTGTGCTAGGGAAACTATAGATTGATAGACTGTCCAATGCGACTCATACTTACAAACTAAATAATTCGAAAGTGTGTATAAGTGATATTTGTGTGCTAGGGAAACTATAGATTGATAGACTGTCCAATGCGACTCATACTTACAAACTAAATAATTCGAAAGTGTGTATAAGTGATATTTGTGTGCTAGGGAAACTATAGATTGATAGACAGTCCAATGCGACTCATACTTACAAACTAAATAATTCGAAAGTGTGTATAAGTGATATTTGTGTGCTAGGGAAACTATAGATTGATAGACTGTCCAGTGCGACTCATACTTACAAACTAAATAATTCGAAAGTGTGTATAAGTGATATTTGTGTGCTAGGGAAACTATAGATTGATAGACAGTCCAATGCGACTCATACTTACAAACTAAATAATTCGAAAGTGTGTATAAGTGATATTTGTGTGCTAGGGAAACTATAGATTGATAGACAGTCCAATGCGACTCATACTTACAAACTAAATAATTCGAAAGTGTGTATAAGTGATATTTGTGGCTAGGGAAACTATAGATTGATAGACAGTCCAATGCGACTCATACTTACAAACTAAATAATTCGAAAGTGTGTATAAGTGATATTTGTGTGCTAGGGAAACTATAGATTGATAGACAGTCCAGTGTGACTCATACTTACAAACTAAATAATTCGAAAGTGTGTATAAGTGATATTTGTGTGCTAGGGAAACTATAGATTGATAGACAGTCCAGTGTGACTCATACTTACAAACTAAATAATTCGAAAGTGTGTATAAGTGATATTTGTGTGCTAGGGAAACTATAGATTGATAGACAGTCCAGTGTGACTCATACTTACAAACTAAATAATTCGAAAGTGTGTATAAGTGATATTTGTGTGCTAGGGAAACTATAGATTGATAGACAGTCCAGTGCGACTCATACTTACAAACTAAATAATTCGAAAGTGTGTATATGTGATATTTGTGTGCTAGGGAAACTATAGATTGATAGACAGTCCAATGCGACTCATACTTACAAACTAAATAATTCGAAAGTGTGTATATGTGATATTTGTGTGCTAGGGAAACTATAGATTGAGAGACAGTCCAATGCGACTCATACTTACAAATTAAATAATTCGAAAGTGTGTATAAGTGATATTTGTGTGCTAGGGAAACTATAGATTGATAGACAGTCCAGTGCGACTCATACTTACAAACTAAATAATTCGAAAGTGTGTATATGTGATATTTGTGTGCTAGGGAAACTATAGATTGATAGACAGTCCAGTGCGACTCATACTTACAAACTAAATAATTCGAAAGTGTGTATATGTGATATTTGTGTGCTAGGGAAACTATAGATTGATAGACAGTCCAATGCGACTCATACTTACAAACTAAATAATTCGAAAGTGTGTATATGTGATATTTGTGTGCTAGGGAAACTATAGATTGATAGACAGTCCAGTGCGACTCATACTTACAAACTAAATAATTCGAAAGTGTGTATATGTGATATTTGTGTGCTAGGGAAACTATAGATTGATAGACAGTCCAGTGCGACTCATACTTACA